>QUOG01000114.1:28073-42691 GCA_010416905.1 Polistes dorsalis
TTAGATCAAAAAATCTGGATTACTGCTGAAATTCAGAAGTTGGACCCCTTTTTGAGCACACTAAGTAGACCACTACACCAGATATGCATTTATTGCGACTTCAAAAACACATAATGCAAGTGACTTCATAAAACTAACTAATATAGTACTAGAGACAGATGAGATAGGAATAATTCTGACAGATCAATATCCGGTCTTCAATTCAAGGGAATTCAAGCAATATTTGCAGGAGAATAACATCACACTAATATTTACATCTGTGAATACACCATTCTCAAGCGGCTTTAACGAAAGATTAAATCAAACAATAGTAAATAAAATAAGATGTAAAATAAATGAGAAAAATATTAAGAGAACATAGACAACAATAGCAAGAGAGTGTATATAGAAATATAATGAAACAGAACACTCTGCTACAGGATTTGCTCCAAAATATTTACTGGATGGTACAGATGTCAGTATTATACCAAATGTAGTTAAAACTATACAAAATGAAGACAGGTGGATGACTGATAGAAGATTAGCATTAGAGAATACAATGAAATCCCACAAGTATAACAAGAAACTATTTGATAGAAATAGAATAATGCTAGAATTTGAGATAGGAGACAGTGTATATGTAGAAAACGGCAATAGACTAAACAGGAAAAAATTAGACGAATTATTAATAGGCCCTTTTAAGATTATAGAGAAAATATCGAACTCCATTTATAGGATCGACACTGGCAATAGAAAAACAGAATCAACTATATTTCAAATAACCAAATTACAACCTGTCAAAACAGAAGCTAAAAAAAATGAAGTAGATGAAAACGAATATATTATTTAAAAGTTTTTCTCTCTTGAGAGGGGAGATGTAATGAAATAAATTTCATTAATTCAAATTTGCCGCGCTTCGCGGCAAGTATTATTATTTTTATTATTTTTTGATTTATTTTTACTCCGCCCCTTTCGGGTTTGGAGGACTTCCCTTAAAATCTCCCCTCTACAATATTTTACAATACTTTGCCATTTACCATAAACATATATATATATCATCCTAAATAAACTATATTACCAGCATAACAACTTAATACTAACAAATTCAACTTATTAACTGACTTAAAATAAAAACAAACAAAAATTATCTTAACACTCTTCTCTCAAACCGTCTCTGCTTCCCTTCTCTTTCCTATCACTCGTTTTAATATTTCTGCCTCACTCGCATTCTGACTTAGTATCTCTTCTATTCCAACCTCACTTCTCGTTACTTCACATGTTCCCAGTATGTGCATGTAATCTTCCTCTCCTTCATTACACAATCTACACCTCTTTTCCTCCTCCCCTTTCCAAAACTCTCTGCTTTTGCATTCATTCCCGCATCTGAATCTTGCTATTATTTTCCTATCCCCCGTTAACATATACTTTTTCAAATACTCTAGTTCTTCCTCTAATCTTATATACTTGTATATCTCATTATACCTTGAGTTATCTATCTTATCCCTTCTCTCTTCCTTGAATTTCCTTTCCATGTTCAATAATATCTTTTCTCTTGCCTCCTCTTTGAACTCCATACCTCTCATATATCTTGATTCCTTTATTCTCTCTCTTCTTATTATTCCGACCCTCATCTTTGACTCTTTCCCTACTTTCTCTCTTTCTCTGTCTCTATCCCTTTCTCTTATACATTCCTTCATCAATTTTATATCTAAATCCCTTATCTTCTCTTCAAATTTTAACGCTCTTATTAATGCTTTAATTCTTATTTTTTCATATTTACATTCTTTCTCCACTATATAATTTGGCGTATTACTAACTAACCCTAAGGTCCATTTCATATATCTTCTTTGTACACTTTTCAACCTCTAATCTTCCTCCCATCCCCATATTTCCGCTCCAAATAACGCTACACTCTCCACTAACGCTGTAAACAATTTCTTTCTTCTTCTGTAGCTTTTTTTAAATATCCTTTTTCCTATACTCCACGCATTCTTCATTACCATTATTGCTTTACTCTTCTTCTCCTCCATGTGCCTCTTATTCCTTCCATTCTTCTGTAAAATGTATCTTAAATAAGTATCTTATCACCTCCACTTCCTCTAATTCTCCATAACCCCACTTCCACAATCTATCATTTCCTTTTCTATTTTCAAATACCATAATTTTTGTTTTTGCTTCGCTTAATATCATCTTCTTCCTTTCCAGGTACTTCTTAAACCTTCCTAGCATACCTTTCAATTCATCTTCTCTATCTGCTATCAATACAATATCGTCCTCATATGATACGCTCCACACCTTCTCGTTCCCAACTCTACATCCTTCTTCTTACCATTTTCTCATCTCCTCTTCTAAGTCCTCCATATACACATTAAACAGAGTTGGACTTAACGGGCATCCTTGCCTTACTCCCTTTTCCGTCAAAAATTCCTCTGCTTCTTCCTCTCCTACTTTGATTACATTTATTGTTTCTCTGTAAATGTCCATAATCCTCCTACTTAGCTTAAATTCCACCCCCATCTCCCTCAACCTTTCCTTTAATACTTCTCTGTCCACCCTGTCAAACGCCTCTTTAAGGTCAACAAAACATGCAAAAACTTTTCCTTTCGGTTTACTTAGCTTATCATCTACTTTATGTTTAATTGTATATATTGCTTCTACTACTCTTCTCTTCTCTCTAAAACCAAACTAGCTCTCTGCTAATTTACCCTCTATCTTCTTCTTCAACATTTCATTCAACATACTAGCATATATTTTATATGCTGTGCAAGTTAATGTTACTCCTCTGTAATTTTCTATAATATCTTTATCCCCTTTTTTATAAATCATGCACATTGTCCCTCTTCTCCACTGTTCCGGTATTTCCCCCTCTTTCCATATTTTCGTCAACAACTCCCACAGCGCTGTCTCCCCATCTTTTGGCATATATTTCCACACTTCATTTTCTAACTTATCCTCACCCGGTGCCTTTCCTAACTTAAGTTTATTGACCTGTCTCAAAAATTCTTCCTTGTCCAATTCTTGTTGCTTCTCTATCTGCTGCCCTACCTCTTCCCTCCTCCATTCTCTCTGTTCTCTTCCCTTTCTTTCCTTTCCTCCTAACTTTTACATGAAATGTTTTCTCCAATGTTCTATCTTGATCTTTTTGCTTATCTCTTCTTTCCGCTTCTTTCTGAACCTGTTAATATACCTCCATACCTCTTCTTCACCTGTTTCATTTTTTAACTTCTCCTCCTCTAAACTTTCAAACCTTTTCCTTTTTGCCTCATACCAATTCCTGTACTCTCTTTTTTTGCTTAAATAACAACTCCTTTGTACTTCCTTTTTCCTCCATGACTTCAGAATTTTCCTTCATTCCCTCTTTTTTCCTTTCCATTCCTTATCATACCATTTTCTATCTCCCAACTTTCATGCCTTGACTCGCTTCATCATTTTAGGTACTGCGCTTTCTATTACCTCCTTTATCTCTTCCCACCTTCCCTCTATCTCCTCTTCTTTTCCCAACCAATATTTACACCTTTCATGATACTGCTCAATTACCTCACTCGACCAAATTCTTCTTTCTATCTTCATTTCTAGCTTCTCTTCCTCTGTCTTTAATTTCACTTCTTCCTCTAAATATACTGCTAATTGCATATGATCTGCCTCCGTTCTATGCCCTATTCTCATTTCCTTTATCTGGTCAAAAGACTCCTGATTCCCAATTGCATAATCTATCACCGAATCCCCTCTGCTTCCAATATATGTGAACTCTCCTTCCTTTTCTTTCTGCCCATTTACTATGCACTATCCTTTCTCTGCTATTTCCTTTACAAGTCTTCTTCCTTCCTGATTTATTGTCTCATCTTTTGACTGTTTTACTTTAACTCTCTTACTTTCCCTACCCGTTTCTTCTACCCATCCTCCCTCATTGCCGGTTCTTGCATTCCAATCTCCCACTACCAAAACACATCCTTTTTTCTTTGACTTTACTTTTTCTCTTATAATTTCAATTGTGTTTACTATATCTTAGCTGTACACCCCTACTATTTTCTAAATCTGTCCTTCCTGCCTTATCTCCTGCATAACTATATTCTCACTCCAAACCTCAAATTTCCTACCCATCACCCTTTTACTAATTCCTACTTATTATTCCTCCTTTTGCTCTGCCATTACTATAATTTCTTGATGCTGCTACACATTTCCACTAAAACTTTCTTCGCAACTTCACTTCTAACCCTGCCCATTTATCTTTCTCCAACCATGTCTCTACTAATATTACCACCTCAAAACCACTCAGATACTTCCACACTTCCCTGTCCTTACTTAACACCCCCGCTATATTCCACACACACATACTCATTCTTTTTTTACTTTCCTCCCTATCCTCTCTATCTTCCTGTTCATCTGAATCCTTCCTTCTCTCCTTTCCCTCTTCCACAAACTCCCCCCTCTACTCGTCATACCTCCTCCATCTATCTTCTATTAAGATCTTCATATAACATACTCTAGCTCTTTTTCCTTTATACCTCTGTTCTCTTGCCTTATCTAAAATCATCCTCTGGATTTCCTTTTTTTTATCGTCATGTCCCTATCAATATACACTCCTTTTTCTAAATACTTCTTATTCCCCATTATCTGCTCCCTCATTTCTTTATTCTCCAGCTTTACTACCACTAACTTTTTCTCCCACTGCCCCTTACTCACTCTTACTTCTGTAGCTTTCTCCACTTTAACCTTTACTTTAATATTCTTTTTGATAAACTCCTCCCCCTTTTTTTTCAAATTTTCCTTCTCCATGTTTGTACCCCTTATCACAATATTATTCCTTCTCTTCTCTCTCTCACCTCTTTCCTTATCCCATTCCAGCCTGTATATTCTCAGTTCCAGTGATTTCTTTTCCTCCATCCATTGTTGTCTTTCTATCATCCACAATTTCTTCTAATCTTTCCATTCCTCTTCCCTTTTTTCTAAGATACTAGTCAAACTTTCTAATTTCTTTTCCATTCTACCCAACTTCTCATTCATCTCTCTACTATCCTGGTTCTCCTTCTTAAAAATAAACCTCGACTGCTCCATCTCCTTTTTGTCTGCATTACTCCTTGTTTTGATACTTCCGCTCGCTTTACCATTCATTTTACTATTTCTCCTTGACCTGTCAGAAATCTTCCTTACCGACTCTTCCACCAACGCTTTATCCTCTATCCTAACCTCACTCTATCAGGCGTCCTCCCTCTTTTACACTTTTTCCTCCACTCTACACTCCCTTAATCCTTACAGACCTCTTAAACTTCTTCCTTTACTTTACCCTTCCTTCTCTATTCCAGTTGCTCTTCCTTTTACCCTTTAATCTTCCACTTATCATTTTTTTCTGGGATCTTTCTTCCACACTACCACTCTTTCTCGCGCTCCTACCGGAAGTCTCTCAAAACAGTATTTTCGAAGACAATGATCTCGATTTCTCAAAAATAGCTCTACTGATATGTCTTATATTTTTACACAATATTCTTAGATATTATTCTCAGGTTTTGACGGGAGGAATAGGATTTAAAAAAATTATTACTATTTTTTTTTTTACAATTTCGAGCGAAAATTTCGGTCAGAAACAAAACATTCTTTTTCAGATAAACGCCATTTTGTCTAAAATTAAAATTTTATATTCCTCCCTTTAATACCTGCATTAATCAATCCTTTATAAGAATCCACTATATTTTTTAATTTCAATAATCCAAACCGCCAAAATGAGGATCACCGCCAAGCGCCTTTTTTTATACTACGTTCAGGAAATCATCTACATGAGCGGTGCACATTAATATTTTTACATGATCGACGCGCTATTGTATTCTTAAAAGTAGGCTCTATTGGAATTACCATCACATAAAATTGATAAATTAAAACTTTTTCTATAAAAAATTCATAAAAAGACGTCTTTTTTGAGCCACACAACTGCGTATAACCCCTTAAGATTTCTACTTCTTAATATTTTATATCTTTTCCAACTGTAAGAGTCAAAAATTGCAAAATTATAAAACAAAAAAATTAAAAAAAAGTCGTATTAAATTCAAAGGTTTAACTTATTTTTTGAATAACATTAAATCGGCTCGCTAGCAAATTAATATGTACGCTTTTATTGAATGAGATAATATATATGTCATTAAGTATGAAAGAGGCCTTAGTCTTTGGAAATATTCAATGACATGTTTCTTCTTAAACTTTACTTTTCAAAATTTGAAATTCTATAAAATAAGTATTTTTTAAGAATAAATATACTAATTTCATATATATGTTTGTTCATTATAATAGATTATTTTTAAATTCATTAAAATGAACAACTTATGACCTTAATCATTATCAAATGCATCTATTTCGATAAATTATAAATTCTTATTTATCTTTAAATTTGGCTTGGCATTGATTATTTTATTAATAGAAATTTTCTATTTATATTTTAAGTAATTTTTTTATTTAGTTATAAAAAATTTCAGAAAATATGGTGTCATTAAGCTGTCAAACGTATCAAGAGGAACTGTTTTCTATGTTAGAAGAGTCAAATTTTTATAATCAACGAGGTGAAATTGCTACATTTTATTCTAGAAAAAAAATTTTCATAACAGGATGCTTAGGAATTTTAGGAAGGCTTATAATGGAAAAACTTTTAAAGTAAAAATGTTTCATATATGTTTTCGTTCTCGATTTAATTTATACACTCCTAATAAGATTTCAATCATAAATTTTAAATAAATTTTCATACAATGTAAATAGGGTTGTTCTTATTTTGATTATTTTCGAATTTTTTTTCTCCCAGAGGTTCATATGGTTTTAATTAAATAAAATGTATATTCCTTGAGTTTAAAATCTATAACCTAATATTAACATTTGCTGCACAACAATGTAAGATTTCTATCTAAATAGCATGGAATTTTAGTCATTGAAAGAACAGTTTTTTTTTTTCAAATAATTGATAATATAATTATATATAATAATAATATAATATTAAATTAGAAATTCAGCAGACTCTATCTATAGACAGTAGCTACCCTAAAAAATTTTAACAGATTTTTGGTCATTAAAATTTTATATATATATATATATACATATAAAGAAATATTCTTTAATTAATTTACCGCGTTAGTCAAAATCGTCGGTACATACAACTGACATACAAGTCAGCTGTTGTAAAAGAGAGGGGGAATAGATAAGAGTTGCGAGATCAGTCGCGAGCGTTTACTTGAGCAGTAGGGACAATACAGTTTATAACTAACACTTAATATCGTTTCTTCTCGTTACAGGTAAGAAATGTAAATATTTGTCACATAAGTTTGAAAATAAAAGTTTAAATCTTCTCGTTACAGAAACACAATTTTGTTTATAACTATATTCAAACTGCACAATAAATAGTCTTATAAAACGACATTTATGTCCGTTAAAATTCAAAAAGAGAAACTGAAGAAAAGTGGAGAAATTACGTTTCGAATTTATCATGAAAGCAGCCACAGACCAGAAGTCAAACGCGCTATTAGTGACTTCCATTACAACACCAGACGGCGAAACTTTTGAAGTGCTAGAAGAATTGCAGGATGTGAACTTACACACGGAATTAATGAAGACCGATACTTTTAGGAAAGTTAAAAACATAAACTTAAAAAGGAATCAGAAGAGAAACGCTTTGATTACATTGAACTCTGAATTGCGGGCTGAATACATTGATGAAGGGGGTAATATCCAGTTCGGGGAAATTTTATTAGAAGAAAAATGGGAAAAACCGAAGGCTAATAATTCAAACGGCCTATCAAAAGAAGATCTGAAACAAACTTTAAGTAGTGGTCCCCAAACAACGACTGAACAAAAAAGGATAAATAAGTCATCGTCAGAAAGGTTCATTCTAGAAAAATTCACAAACAAAAAAAGCAATGTTACCCAATGGATAGATCTATTCGAAAGAGAATGCGAACGCCTGGATGTGCAACGAGATGAGGAAAAAATAGAAATTCTGAGATTGTTCTTAGAAGGTTCTTGCGTTGACTGGTACAGTTAGATGTTAATGAAACACTCCATAAATTCAAGTTGGGCAGATTGGAAAGAAGATTTCGTTGATACTTACTCAGATAAGGGATGGTCAACAGCAAAATATGCAATAAATTTTAAATATATAAGTGGTTCATTACTGGACTATGCATTAAAAAAAAAAAATACTTCATGAAGTAGATAAAAATATGAATGCGGAAATGATGATATTATTGATCGACACTAGTCTGCCAGACTACATCACATCAATCGACCGAAACGAAATCAAAGGAACGAAAGATCTGTTAAACAGGATCAAAAGTCTGGAATACTTGGTAGAAAAAGGAGACTTCAATATAAAAAAAAATCCACCTCAAACTTACAAAAATAAAGTAGAAAAGAAAAATCCCTGTAAAGTATGCGAGTTAATTGGGAAAAAAAATAGATACTACCCCGAAAGCGTTTGCTGGTTCAGAACAAAAACGGATAAAGGGGAAGAAAAGAATTCAATAAAATTAGTCAATAACTCACAACTAGAAGTTAAACTACAAAATGAAGAGCCAAAAAACTAGTATTGCTGCCATTGATAAAAGTAAAGGTATTATTGGATAATAAAATGGTGGTTGATGGAATTTATGACTCTGGTGCGAATGTTTCGTTAATCAGTTCAAAGTTGTTAAAAATCAAAAATTAAAAACCCAATGAGTCCAAAAATACAAGATTAAAACGATCAATGGCGTAAGAAGAGTTAGTGGTTTCATCACTTTAAGTATAAAAATTTTTAATATAGAAAAAAAAATGAATGTTTACATAGTAGACGAAGAAAAGCTCGACAATGAATTTCTTATCGGACTCAATTGCATCAAAGAACTCCGTTTAATGCAAGTTGAAAACTTAACAGTCATTCAAGTGGTGGAAAGAAAAAACCAAAAGATTAACGAAGAACAAAAAAGTAATAGTATGATTGATAAAAACTTAAGGAATAAAAGCATAGAAGAGAAAATGTTGGTTAATTTCAACGAGAATGTCAAAGAAGAAGACTTTAAGATTGATATAAATCATCTGGACAATGAAGAAAGACTTATAATAAAAAAACTAATAAATGAAAATACTTCAATTTTTGATAAAGATAAATACGATATAGTCACGGTGAAAAACTATGAAGCACAAATAGATTTACAGACAGAGAAATATTGCAGTAAGAGACCATATCGATGCACAGTAGAAGACAAGAAGGAAATTGAATCACAAGTAGCCAAATTATTAGATAAAAGATTGATATAGGAATCATACAGCCCGTTCGCCGCGCCAATTACTCTAGCATTCAAAAAAAGAAGAAAACAGGAAATCGAGATTATGCATTGACTTCAGGGACTTAAACAAAATCGTTGTTCCACAATCGCAACCATTCCCTTTGATTGAAGACCTAGTGATAAAAACAAGAAACTGTAAATATTTTATATTACTATGCTAACAGCCAGTTCTTACAATTTTTAACCTAAAACTGCTAATACGGATCTATACAGATGCCAGCCTTTTAGGACTTGGGGCAATATTGAAACAAATTCATGAAAATGGAGAGGAAAAACCCATTGGATATTTTTCCAAAAAATTAAATACAGCACAGAAAAAGAAAAAAGAAACGTTCTTAGAATGCTTAGCAATAAAAGAATGCTTACAGTATTGGCAGCAACTACTACTGGGCAGAAAATTTAAGGTAATTTCAGATCACAAGCCATTAGAAAATCTAAATATTAAATCTCGAACGGATGAGGACTTGGGAGATTTAACAAACTATTTATCTCAGTACGATCTTGAAATTAAATACTCTCCAGGAAAATATAACCAAAAGGTGGATTGTCTTAGTAAGAATCCAGTACTGAACTCAGACGAAGATTTTATAGAACAACTAAAAACTGTAAATATGATAAAATTGGAAAATATTGTCAAAGACCAAAAGAAGAACAATAAAATACAAACAAGAAAAGATAAATTGATAGCCAAAAATAACATTTATTATAAAAAAATGAATAACAAAGAGAAAATTATCTTGTCAGAAGAATTCAGCTTAGCGATTTTTAAAGACATCCATGAGAATTTAGGTCATATAGGCATAAGAAAGATGCATCAAAATATCAGTCCATATTATACAGCCGAAAATTTGACAGAAAATATAAAAAAAATTTGTAGAGATTGTCTGACATGCATCAAAAATAAAACAAGAGGACAACAAAAATACGGCTTAATGTCACAATTAGGCCCGGCAACAGAACCATATCAGATTATGTCAATAGACACCATAGGAGGGTTTGGTTGATCACGCTCGACAAAGAGATACCTACACCTCTCAGTCGACAATTTCACACGATATGCCTACATACGAACGTCCAAATCTCAGAGTGCACCCGATTTTGTTAAATTGGTAGATATGGTCGAAGAAACGGAGGAAATTGGAAGCAGTTTAGCTGATCAATATCCCGGGATAGATTCAAAAGAGTTCCGAGAGTATATAGAAGAAAAAAAATATACCCATCATTTTTACAAGTGTTGATTCCCCGTTCTCAAATGGTCTGAACGAGAGATTGAATAAGACACTCGTCAACAGAATCAGATGCAAAATGAATGAAAACAAAAAGAAGGTACCTTGGACAACAGTAGCACAAGAATGTGTGAAAAATTACAACGACAAGAAACATAGTATCACAGGATTTGCAACCTCATACCTGATGTATGGAAAAAACTCCCCAACACAGCCTAAAGAATTAAGAATAACAATCACTGAGGAAGATTGGGCAAAAGATAAAATAACAGCGTTGGAAAACTCGAAAAAATCCCATGAGTATAATAAGAAGGTCTATGATAAAAATAGAAAACAGTTGATTTTGTCCGCAGGCGATTTGGTATACGTGGAGAATGGAAACAAGTTAAATAGAAAAAAACTGGATGAATTGAGAAGTGGACCTTATAAAATTTTAAAAAAACTTTCGAAATCAATATTAGAAATTAACATGGGACGGAAAAGACAAAGGTCAAATTTATTCCATATATCAAAATTATTTCCAGCAATAACGGGAAATCAATAAAAGAAAAAAAAAATTAAGTGCTGATTTAGTTATAAAATAGTTATATTATTTGTACATTATTCATAAGAAAATCTTAACATTTTCTCCTTCGGGAGGATAGATGTAAAGAAATATTCTTTAATTAATTTACCGCGTTAGTCAAAATCGTCGGTATATACAACTAACATACAAGTCAGCTGTTGTAAAAAAGAGGGGGAATAGATAAGAGTTGCGAGATCAGTCGCGAGCGTTTACTTGAGCAGTATGGACGATACGGTTTATAACGAACACTAAATGTCGTTTTTTCTCGTTACAGGTAAGAAATGTAAATATTAGTAATATAAGTTTGAAAATAGAAGTTTAAATGTTCTCGTTACAAAAACACAATTTTGTTTTTAACTGTATTCGACCTACACCATAAATAGTCTTATATTAATATAAGAAGCGTTAGTGCGAGCAGAATACGACTACCTTTTTATACCCAGTTATTGTTGTTTTAATTAAAAATTCTTAACAGTGTATTGAATCTGTTGAAGAGAGTGTACACATCTAAGTGCTATTTATGCTTGCGATCTATCAAATCATAATTTAGCAATGAAAGTTTTTTTTAAATTCAATTGTAATATAAAAAAAGTGAATGCGTAAAAAAGTGATTATTAATATAAAAGGCGTTAGTGCGAGCAGAATACAACTACCTTTGTATACCCAGCTATTATTTTTTAAATTAAAAAGTTTTAGCGCTGTATTGAATGTGTTGAAAAGAGTGTACAAATCTAAGTTTTTTTTAAGCTTGCGGTCTATCAGATAATCTTTAAGCAATAAAAGTTTTTTTAGATTTCAGTTGTATTATAAAAATTGAATGTCTAACAAATGGCATAATAATATAAGAAGCGTTAGTGCATGCAAATTATATATATATTTCGATAATAAGCAATTATTTTTTTTTATTGTCGTTTTAACGTTTTGTTGATTGTTCTGAAAAAAGTGTATCATTAAGTGTTTTTTATACTTACAGTCTATCAGATCATCATTTAGCAATGAAATTTTTTTTTAAATTAGGTTTTATCATAAAAATTGAATGCGTAACAAAGTGCAATATAATATAAAAAGCGTAAGTGGGAGCAAATTATAGTTATCTTTCCATGATTAGCAATTTTTTTTTTCATAATTTTTTTAACGATTTATTGATTGTTCTAAAAAAAAAGAAAATCTAGGTGTCTTTTTTGCTTGCGGTCTATCAGATCATCTTTTAGCAAATCAAGTTTTTTTTAATTTCAGTTTTATTATGAAAAAATAAAATGCGTAACAAAGGGCACATTAATATAAAAAGCGTTAGTGCGAGCAGCATACAACTACCTAACATATTATATATAACCGTACATATTTAGTTAAATATTTAGTTTATCGACTAAGTAAAATAAAATAGAATTTTAATGTCTAAAGCAGAAAAAGCGAATCTTTTCGGATGCGGGGGTCAAATTCGGATAAAATTCGCTTTCAGCGTTATATTAGTAGATCAGTAATTGAGTGAAAAGACTTAAAGAAAATCTTATTTCTTTAAAAATTTAAAGTTAACCAAATTCAATACGTGATTTAATTCAAGGTTCTGCGTTGGTCAATGTATGTCCCATGGGTCATAGGTTTTCGATTCTAGTCAACAGTCTACTGAACCACTAAGTAAATAACGTCGCTTCTTACACTATTTTTTACATAGTACTTATTTACTGAAATATACATATATAATGATCTGTTTTCTTTTACTTATAAACAAAGACGTAATTGCGTTTCTCTATAATAACAAAAGAAACATCATATAGAGTCATTACTTTTATTATCTTCTATCTTTCAGAGCGAATTTTAATCTCACTCTTCCGGAAAGTATCTACCAACTTATATAGCTACATCTCAGGTGCCTGTCAGGACCTTTGATTAGCTTGCCAGTTTTGCTGCAAATATAAATTATAGAAAAGTACTTTGATATGTGTGACGTTGTTTTCTTTACACATATATATTCGTCATATTTCTTAACAGTAAAATGCACTGTGGAAAATAAAAAAGCAGTAAAGCTATCACCAATATACATCGACGCAAAAATTATCGACCCTCTGCTCGAGTTACTGGATGAAACAGCTTATACAAAAAATTATGTAATAAAACAACTTAAGGACAACTAAGTGAAAGTACAAACTACCACACCAGATACGTTCAGAAAGGTAATAAATGCACTAAAAACTAAAAACGTGGGATATCACACGTATCAAGGAAAAAACAAGAAGAGCTATAAAATCGTTATTTGAGGACTTCATCCAAAGTCCAACATAGTTAAAATAACAAATGAATTAAAGAAAATTGGCCACAAGGTTAGATCAATAAATAATATAATAAAATTCTCTACCAAACAGCTGCTACTTTTATATCTTATCGAACTAGCTCATCAGGATAATAACAAAAATATATACGAGTTTAATACCCTGCCTAATACAATAATTAAAGTAGAACTACCGAAAACTAAAAGACAAATACCTCTATGCACAAGATGCCAAGCCTATGGGCACACAAAAAATTACTTTAACAGAAATCTTGCATGTGTAAAATGTGTAAAAAATAACTTAATAGCACTCTGTTCTCAAGAGGGAAAAATAGAAAATGTCATATGTGTAAATTGCAACAGTAACCACCCAGCAAATTACAAAGGATGTCAGACGAGAAAATAATTACAACAAAAACTGTATCCAACGCTGAGAAAAAATTATTGGTAAACGTTTTCTAGACGATACTTACGAAGAAACATACTACAATATAAAAAACTTAAATGCCAACTAGGATAATATACTAATAGTTTAACTCAGTGAATCAAGAAGAAGCTACGCCGGAGTAGCCAAGCGAGCACATACAAATACAAAATATTTAAACACTGAGAAGAAATAGGACATTAAAGAACTACTAAAACAATCTAATTAAAAATACAGAAATCATAACCACAAAGATAATAGAGCAAAATTCACTTTCGAAACAACAAACACAACAAATTACAACAATGCTACAACTATTAACAAAAACGCTACCTAATAACAAGTAATGGATTCACAAATAAAAATAGCGGTTTGAAACAGCAACGGATTACAAGAACGAATACAAAAAACCAAAGCATTCATATACACGTATTATATAGACATTCTACTCGTATCTGAAACTCATCAAAAGCAAAAACTATTTAAATATTCCATTCTAAACCATGTAGGAAACAGAACATCCTTCAGGTAAAGCGCATATTGCAACTACCTTAATTATTAAGAGTGAGATATAACATTATCTACACAGTAAAACAGACAACGATTACCTTTAAGCAACCACAATAACAATAAAAACACAGGGTAATGCAATTAAACTATACACTATCTATGCACCGCAAAAATTTAAAATTACAATCGACCAATGAAACAACTTTTTCAAGGAAATAGGTAATAAATTTATAGCAGCTTGCAACTTTAAGGCTAAACATCCAAATTGGGGATCAAAAACAACTTCACCAAGAGATAAATTTTAAACTCTTACATAACAAACGCAAACCTAGACATCCTCACGACAGGTGAACAA
>QUOG01000115.1:0-11460 GCA_010416905.1 Polistes dorsalis
CTGATTTCACAATTGGAACTTTAACCGTTTCTATATATTCTGTTCCGTTATCAGCGTTTCCGAATCATTTCATGTCTCGCTAACTCTAATAAGCCTGCGTGTCTTAACTGTAAAATCGCAGCCGGTTTAAATAGTTACTGAAAGTGACGTAATATAACTACTATTAATAATATTTCGTTACATCACCCCTTCTGGGGTAAAGAAAACAGAAAAAAAAGAATAATAATTCTCGTGATCATCACACATAAGTGTTACTAATTTCGTAATGTGAAACAATGACTCTGATTTTTGCCGGTCAATCTGTATTTTATAAATAGAATTTACAACTTTTCTATAACTTTGTACGGTCCTATTTTTAATTCATCCAGTTTTTTTCTGTTTAACCTATGATTTTTTTCTACACATACAAAGTATTATATAATAAACTCATGATATCTTCGGTTCTTATCAAATATTTTTTTATTATGTTTATGCGTATTTATCGTATTTTTGAAGTTATACTTCTTTTGGCGCGTTTGGAAAAATATGATAAGAGTGAAATTTATACGAGCGAATGGAGAAAATCAACACCACGAAGTTTGTCGGTATATACGATGCGCGGCAAAGCAATTTCGAATTTACGGCATGAAGTCGCCTTTACTTCTTCTTTCTCTTTTTTTTTCAAGCGGGTTACCCATCCAAGTACTTATTCGTACTCAGCGCTGAATTACTTAAATGATCGAGCGGGAAGTAGTTCTATCACCGAGTTATTGCCGTTTACACAGAAAGTAATTCGATATATCTCCCTTATATTTAGTGTAGACTGATATCTATATATTTCTATTCTTTCTTATACATTTATAAATATATAATGTATCTATCGATTGAAAAATTGTTTCCTTTCTTTTTTTTGTTAAATAAATAAATAATAATAATTAATAGCTTATCTTCTCATACTTCTAATCTTCTCCCTTTTTATCTAGTCACGCTATATATATATATAAAATTAAATAAATAAATAAAAAAATGAAAATATAATAATAAAAGAAAAATAATAGGCTTACATTAGCGAATATTATTAATCATCAAGCAAGAAAAGAGGAAAAATGTTTCTTTATCAACTTTATTCTATGTAAAAAAAAATTATTAAAAATTATAATAATAATAATAATAATAAAAACTTATAATAATAATAATAATAATAATAATAAAAATATTAATAATAATAATAAAAATAATTATTAAAAAAAAAAATTAGAAAAAGTAACAAGGAAATTAAATAATGATATTAAAAATAATAATATGTAATCATTGTGATAGTTGATCTGTAATTAATTATAAAAATATCGAAGGTGGCATAAAAGATGAGAAACGTATCATGCAATGTGAATGCTATTATTTTAGTTTTGAGGATATACTTCTTTTTCAATACTAAATAACGAGCGTGGCCTGACAAAGATTTCCTTTAGAAATTGTGTAGCACTCAACGTGATAACATTTTACATTCCATTTGTAACGATTATAAATTCTTGGCGTATATTCGAGATACGTGACTCAATTATTTTAAGAATATTGAGAATATTGAAATGCTGATATCGCGCCCATTTTTCAATTCGTTGCTAAGCACGTTCTGCGGGGTCTATTAACTTAGACACTCATCCTATTCTTATACTGCTTTATTTTAATTATTAAATACTGTGGTGATTGATATTAAAAAGCTGTGAATGTGTTCAAAAATATCATCAAAAACTTTGATAATTTGTTAATATTAGTAATAAAAGTCTTTTTTGAAGGTAATTGGGGTATGTATTATTATTTATTAGTTTTTTTTTAGGGTAACTGAGGTATGTATTGGTATTTATTAGTTATATTTCGTTTTATTTCTTCTCAATAGCGACCATCAAATTAGGTGGAAAATAAATAAACTAGATAACATGCTCTACGATTTTTTATTGCTCAATTATAGGATTACAATATTTTGATTTTAATATAAATATACCGATGAATTACAAATTGTTCTCTTTATCCTGATATTATAATAAGCAATTGTAAGTATGATAGCTTAAAGTTTTGTTAAAATACTTTACCGAGTAAAAAATATGTATTAAATTTTTTTTTATTTCAATTTATACTGCTCTGCTTCGTCTTTTATATTTTTTATATTTCATACATAAACTACTTTCTTAATTAGGTTTAGCTAAGTATGCGGCTTTACATTTTTTATTCCAATCAAAGACCGTAACACATCCAAAAAAAAGACTCTATTCCAGCATCAGATCTATGCATATAAATTTCATCTCTCAATGGGTTTACGATATAAAAACTTCTTTTTATTAATGTCTCCTTCGTAGAAATTTCATGTGAATCATTATTTGAATAGAATTTAACCACAGTTACAAGGAATAAGCAAGACATGAATCTGTTAAAATCAAAAAATAATGATCTCAAAGAAACAAATATTATGATTCTCTTAAATATTCTTTTGAAAAGTATTTATTTAAACCATTAAAAAGCTTATTCTCTCCGCATAGATGGTCAATCATTTTACTGGAAGAGAGAGTGCATTATTTTAAACAATGATAAAAGGAACCCGTCGATATTGAAATCATGAAAGATTTTAGAAGACTTCTTCTTTCTATTCACACTGGGAAGAAACCATGCGGATAAGTATTCTAGTAAAAGAATTAATAAAGGAAGGCACTTTAGTTATTTATAAATTATTTTCTACAATAATTTTTAAAAACTTTAATATCTTACAGCTTTTTTACCAGTATCAGTATACATTTAAATTCTTCTTTCATTTTTCGAGATTTCTAAAACTAATGCAGGGAAGTGTAATCCCTATTACTATTTTTATAAAAATGAATCTAAAATATACTATCCATCACAAACAAACGCGGAACGTTGTAAGGTTTGTAGACTGCGAAAAAAAATGTTTTGTTACCCAGAAAAAGTATGACTTTTTACGTAGGTGCATAAGTACACAGTTTTTTTACAGCAATTTCCCTGACTCTAAGTTTATACTCATGCGTTTTGTGTATTTTCGTTTTTCAGGAAATATTGCTGTATTTGTGCCTTCAAGTAAATATTGTGGAGAAAATTCTGTCACTGTATATTCGTTTTTATTATATTATTTTACACATTCATGTGCTATTGTAGTCCAGGCAGTTTTTTCTCTTTTCTCAATTATCTTACATCTAATCTTGTTTATTATAGTTTGATTTAACCTGTCATTGAATCCATTAGAGAAAGGTGTATTCACTGCCGTATATGTTAATATAATGTTCTTTCTGTTTTAAAAGTTTATAAATTCTTCTGAATTAATGCCCGGATATTGGTCTGACAAGATCATACCTATTTTGTTGTCTGCTGTTATACTCTATATTAAGCGTATAAAATTGTTTTCATTTTAAATTTTTGGTTTCAGAATATAAGCATATCTCGTGAAATGTTAGACGAGCAAGTGTAAATATTTCTTTGTTGAACGGGAGGAACCGAATCTTCTAATCGTTTCTATAGTAACTATTTCATATGGATAAGAAGCTGTACCCAAATTTGACATCAAACAAATTTTTGTTCTCCTCTCGAACTGTTCTTTATAAAGATTTTATAACTTTTAAAAATTTTGTTATATTCTTATCCAAATTTCTTGCTACGCAAAATAGGTGGATTTCTGCTTTTTGTTTTTAGAAAATATAAGATCGGAAATAATTAAAGATTAATTTCGTGAGTTCCGTAATGATTTAAACGCAGGAATAAGTGAGATTGGAAGGTATAGATAAATTAATCAACACAATTTTACGCAGTACAGAGCAGCTTGCCTTGGCATAAGAACACTCACAAAATTGAAAGAAAAGCCGGGGCAAGCAAAGGCTTTATTTGAGACGAAAATAATAAAATAAGAACTGACTTGCGGATAGGTTGAAGAAAGAACAAGATAACGAAACTACGTCACGAGATACCTTTTGTCGCTCGCTAAAGAGCTCTCTTACCTTTCGTCTCCACCGCGAACCAACGCGTTATCGGCCCTACAGAGGAACCTTACCCTTTGTCGCAAGTAGCCCTGAATACTTGGTCATACGCCTCTGTCAGTAGCTACAAACCCGTCCTTTATCGTAGCTAGTCAGTAGCTACGACCCCATCTCACGATGGCACCTAGTCAGTAGCAACGATTCAATCCAGGTAACCAGAACATGCTCACATACTTCACGCAATTCTCTCATTTTGGGTACACAAAGCACTGGTTCCAAAATCCCCAAACGCACGCTGATCTTAACCGTAGAATGTCAATATGGCGTAACTCTTTTTTTCAAAACAAACTCTAATCGAAGCTTTCCTGATCCAAATGTGACCACGTGTATATTTAAAGCACAGGACCCTAATCACCTTATTCCATCCACGTATGTCTAGGCGCTCTCGCATGAATATCGCATAATGAGGCACTTCCACATGAATCTCAAATGCTCTTGCGACTTCTCGCATCTCCACTGACGCCGGAGCTACCTAACTTATTTAGCGAGCAATATAAATCGGATCTAATGCTTTAAATTCGCCAAACACTTTCATTTGTTTTGTACCTATATGACAGTAGAGCGAATGTATATTCTTTATAAATTCTTTATTGAAACTTTCTGAAAGAATAATTTTTTCTTTTTTCCCTACGTTTTATAATACATGTTGTGTCTGAAAATTAGCGTATCTTTAGCATTTTGCAGAACAGTATTGTGCTTTTATTTACATTTAATCTCCTTTACTTCTATAAAATTAACAGTTTTTAAAATTTTATCTTCATTTTCATAAGACTATAATACCGGGTTTCAGCTTAAACAATCTGCCTCTAAATTATGTTTCCCTTGACTGTACTTAATTTCAAAATCAAATTGCGATAAGTCATACATCATATCTCCCAATTCTCCATCTTTTCTAGTCTTAATTTCAATTTATTGTAAGTGTTTATGGACCAAGTATACCGTAAATTTTTTGTGGATAAGTCAAGTCTTCCTATATCTTATTGCTTCTGGATTTTCTTCTTCATTTAATTGAATTTGCTTTAAAACAGCTCCAAACAATTTTTTGACTCTTTTTAGTTTGGATCGAAAATTGTTAAATTTGGCTGGAAGCAGAGTAGTATATTCATATCATTAAATGCCTTCTAGCTTTGTTCTGACCAAAAGAACTTTTGTTACTTTCTCAGTAAGTTGTTTAATTGCTCTAATACAGTCAAAATATTTGGAACATATTTTCCATAGAAATTAATCTTTCCCAAAAATTTACGAACATTCTCTTTTGTCTTAGATATAAAAGGATATTTTATAGAGATCACATTATCCTTCAATGAACTGACTGAGTAATTTCATATTATATGGTCCAATTATTTTGCATAATCTGCTACAAAAATACATTTGAAAAACTTTAATTTAAAGTTCTCTTCTATAATTGATTGTAACAATCACGACAAATGATCTATGTTTTCTCTAAAATCACTAGAGAAAACCAAGCTGTCATCAATATAATTTACACAAAAATCAGCAAGTTTATGTTTTCTTATTAAATTATTTAAAATTCTTTGGAAAATTGCTGTTACTGTTTTCAAACCAAATGGTAAGTACGTCCATTAGTAATGTCCTTCTTGGGTTCTAAAACCTGTTTTTTGCTTATCTGCAACTTTTAAAGGAATCGACCAAAAAGCCGAGTTTATGTCGAGTGTTGAAAATAGTTTGCAATTCCTGATCTTAACTATAAAATCTTCTTTTAGCAAAAACGGTTGCAGTTGAGGGATAACGATTTTGTTTAGTTCTCGAAAATCTATGCATAGCCTTGCTCTTTTTTCTACATTTTTCTGGAATGTCAAAGTCATTAAAGCAGCAAACGGACTATACGTTTCCTCAATCAAGTTTTTCTCTAATAATTTTGTTATTTGTTGTTCTATTTCTCTTTTATTTTCTATGGAACATCTGTATGATCTTTTTTAACAATATTAAATCATTATTATGATTTCTGAAATTCACCTATATTTATATGTTCATTGTAATTTATTTGATATTCCTTAATATTTTTTTTTCTTTTTTTTTGAATTGTCCTTTAAACTTTGTTGATATATATTGTTTTTTTTATATTCTTCTTCTTATTATTATTATTGAAACTTCGTCCAGTTATATCAGCTATATAGTTCTTTTTCTGGCGTTTGCTGTTCCTGTGGCAATGATATCCAGCTTTTATTCAACCATTTTAGAGGTTTTCAAGGTGGTCTCGTTATAACTTTTTTTCCTGTTCTTGCCACATTTAGCAGACTACTGTCGTTCATCCTGTCTACATGGTCTCGCCACTATTTTCTTCATTTTATTATCCACTCTACCATGTCTTTGTTCTCACATTCTTTTCTTATCTTTTTGTTTCTTTTTCTTTCTCTTAGTAAGTTCCCTGTTATGTATCGTAGCTTTTTCATTTCTGTAGTTCTCAGGAAACGTTTTAATATCGGGGACTCTTTCCTTGTTTCTGCCGCATATGCTAATATTGCTCTGACAAGTCTTGCATATCTGTACCTTGCTTTTAATGCTCATATGCTTATTACTCCATATGATATCCCTTATGTATCCGGAGATTATGGAGGTCTCGGTTACTTGATCTCTTACCTTCTTCTCTAGGTTTCTGTTGCTCGTAATAATTGCTCTTAGATATCTAAATCGCATAACTTGGATTACGCTTTTGTTATATACTGCTAACTTTCATCGTCATGGCTCCATGGAGATAGAGAGTGATTCGATAATCTGTACAAATATAATCATGATAAGTTTTCATGCTGTTTTTTTGAATTTGTACAGCATCATCTTTAAGTCGTCTTCGTCTTCTAACATGATGACTGCATCGTAGGCGTAGCATATTATTAATGTTATACTTCTTTTATCTCGTTTGGGTTAAAATTATGAGAGCAAAATTTTAGGTAGCGTGTGCACCCCAACAAAAATAAACATCAAAAAGCGATTCACGTCTTCTGTTATTTACGATGAGCGGGCAATTCAATTTCCATTGTACGCTATAAGTTAATTCGATATATTTCCCTTACATTTAGTGTGTATTGATATCTTTATTTTGATATTTATCAATACTAAATAATGAGCGTAGCCTGACAATTATTTTCTTAAGAATTCGTGTAGCACTCAACGTGTTAACGACCTGTATACGATCCGTAAAGGTTTAAGATTTTTAGCGTACACTCGAAATACGTGACTCCAGCATTTTGAGAATATGGAAGTAAGAATATTCTTTCCTTTTGAGAATATTCAGAAAATCAAAATGTTCTTAGCGTGCCTCCCCATTCTTCAAACCGTTGTTAAGCATACCCTGCTGGGTCCATTAACAAAGATACTCGTCGTATTCTTCCAATGGCTTATTAAAATTATTACATACAGTGGTGATTATTATTAAAAAAACTGCGAATGTCTTGAAAAGTATCTTTAAAAACGTTGATTATTTGAGAATATTAGTAATAAAAATGTTTGAAAAATTGGCCCGCTGATGGCTCGCTTGGAACAAAGGGATTCGCTACAACTGTCTTAAATAATTACATAAATTAAGTGCGTGGAAATACGCAATAGTTGTCTTTAATAAGTCAAAAAGACAGATGAGTAAAGACCAATGAGTTGCACAATTTATGTGCTCCCGCACAGCGATGTTATTGATGCACTGCGACGTGAGATGTTAAGATCGCCTAACGGTCAGCGATCGATAGCACGTTGTCGGCAGACCACGAGAAGAGATTAGTGAAAATGTTGATACACTAAATGAGCCTTAAGCTGATTGAAGCATCGTTGCTTCAATCGCTAGATGTGGAGACCATAAGATTTATATAAGAATTACAATGAACCTTGAGTGCACACATTAGAAAAAATACTATGATAATCGTAATTAAACCAAAGCACGTGTTATCGAAACAACGAGTAGGTAGACAATAATCGCTTGCATCCGTTATTCCTATTGAATCTGATGGGAAGATCGCGCACGCGTATCAAATGTCATTAAAAAGATAATGCCGGAAGGTGCCGTACTCAGGAAGGCGGATTGCGACATTGTTACTGCTCAGCAGAAACTCTGATTCCCAAACAAAAAGTATTTTTTAAAGTTAATTAAGGTCTGTATTATAGTTCATTGGTTTTTTGAGGTTAACTGAGGTACATATTATTATTTATTACTTTTTTGAGGTTAACTGAGGTATGTATTATTATTTATTAGTTCTTATTAATTTTATTTCTTCTGTATAGTTAACATCATTTTAGGTTGAAAATGTAAAAACTGGATAACATGGTGTACGATTTTTTTTATGCATTAATCATACAAGAACAATTTTTTGATTAAAATCTAAGAATACCAAATAATTGCAATCGTTCTCTTTATCCCGATATTATAAAAAACAATAGTAGGTAGAATAGCCTACACAGTTCAGTTAAAATACTTTACCAAATAAAAAATATGTTTTATATTATTTTTATTTTAATTTATAGAAATCTGCGTTTCTCTTTTTGTTTTCTGTAGGTATTTGTATATCTAAAGGTAGTATTTATAATCTTTTAGCAAATCAAGTTTTATTGAAATTCAGTTTTTGATAAAAAAAGTGAATGCGTAACAAACTGCATATTAATATATAAAGCGCTAGTGCGAGTTAAATTCAATAAACTTTTTATAAACAGCTAATATTTATTAAATTAAATATTGTTAGCAATGTATTAAATTTAATAAAATGAATGTAAAAATTAAAGTGTTATTTATACTTGTGGTTTCTCAGATAGTCGTTTAGAAAATCAAGTTTTATTGAAATTCAGTTTTATGATTAAAAAAGTGAATGCGCAACAAAGTGCACATTAATATATAAAGCGTTAGTGCGAGTTAAATTCAATAAACTCTTTATAAACTTCTAATATTTATTAAATTAAATATTGTTAGCGCTGTATTAAGTTTATTGAAATGAATTTAAAAATTAAAGTGTTATTTATGCTTGCGGTCTATCAAAGAAAATTCTAGGAAATCATGCTTTTTTGTAATATAGTTTTATTATTAAAGAAATAATGTGTAACAAAGTGCACATTAATATATGAAGCGTTAGTGCTAGTTGAATACAACAAACATTTTATACACTGCTATTATTTATTAAATTAAAAATAGTTAGAGGTGTATATAATTTTTTAAGAAGAGTGTACAAATTTAAGTGTTATTTATGAATACGGTCTATCAGAGAGCCTTTTAGCATATTACGATATCTTGAAATTCAGTTTTATAATAAAAAAAGTGGATGCGTCACAAAGTGCATATTAATATAAAGAGCGTTAGTTAGATCAGAATACATCTACCTTTTTATACCTAGCCATTGATATTTAAATAAAAAATTGTTATCGGTCTATTGAATTTGTTGATTAAAATGTAAAAATTCAAGTGATATTTATGTTTGCAGTCTATCAGATAATCTTTTAGCAAATCAGGTTTTTTTGTAATTTAGTTTTATTATAGAAGAAGGAATGTATAACAAAGTGCATATTAATATAAAGAGCGTTAGTGCGAGCAGAATACATCTACCTTTTTATAACTATCCATTAGTATCTAAATTAAATATTGTTAGCAATTTATTGAATTTGTTGAAAAGAATGTAAAAATCAAAGTGATATTTATGCTTGCGGCTTCTGAGATAATCTTTTAGCAAATCAAGTTTTATAGAAATCCAGTTTTATTATAAAAGAAGTGAATACGTATCAAAGTTCACATTGATATATAAAGCGTTAGTGTTAGTTGAATTTAACAAACTTTTAATAAACAGCTAATATTTTTTAAAATAAATATTGTTTGCGCTGTAGTAAGTTTATTGAAATGATTGTAAAAATTAAAGTGTTATTTATACTTGCGGTCTATCAGAAAATCTTTTAGATAATCAAGGTTTTAAAAATTTAGTTTAATTATAAAAAAAAATGAATGCATAACAAAAATCCTAATTATATAAATGGAGTTGGTGCGAACAGAATACATCAACATTTTTATTCCTAGAAATTATTATTTAAATAAAAAACTGTTGGCTGTGTATTGAATTTGTTGACAAAAATGAAAAAAGTAAAGTGTTATTTATGCTTGCGGTCTATCAGAAAATCTTGAGGCAAATCAGGTTTTTTAAAATTCAGTTTAACTATAAAAAAAAATAATTGCGTAACAAGGTGCATATAAATATATAAAGCGTTTGTGGAAGCAAAATACATCTACTTTTTTATACCTAGCCATTTTTATTTAAATTAAAAATTGTCCGCAGTGTATTCTATTTTTAGAAAATAATATACAAATTTAAGTGTTATTTATGATTGTGGTCTATCATATAGTCTTTTAAAAAATCAAGTTTTTTTTAAATTTAGTTTTATTATAAAAAAAGTGAATGCGTAACAAAGTGCACATTAATATATAAAGCGTTAGTGCTAGTTGAATACAACAAACTATTTATACACTGCTATAATTTATTAAATTAAAAATAGTTAGGGGTGTATATAATTTTTTAAAAAGATCGTACAATGTTAAGTGTTACTTATGCTTGCGGCTTCTCAGATAATCTTTTAGCAAATCATGTTTTATTGAAATTCAGTTTTGTGATTAAAAAAGTGAATGTGTAACAAAAAGCATATTAATATAAACAGAGTTAGTGCGAATTGAATTCAATAAACATTTTATAAACAGCTAATATTTATTAAATTAAATATTGTTAGCGCTTTAGTAAATTTATTGAAATGAATATAAAAATTAAAGTGTTATTTATGTTTGCGGTCTATCTAAGACCTTTTAGCAAATCACGTTTTATTAAAATTCAGATTTATGATTAAAAAAGTGAATGCGTAAAAAAGTGCATATTAATATAAATGGAGTTGGTGCGAGCAGAATACATCTACATTTTCATACCTAGAAATTATTATTTAAATTAAAAGTTGTTAGCTTTTTATTATATTTTTTTAAATGAATGTAAAAATTAAAGTTCTATTTATGCCTTCAGTCTATCAGAAAATCTTTTAGCAAATCATGTTTTATTGAAATTAAGTTTTATTATAAAAGAAGTGAATGCGTAAGAAAGTGCACATTAATATATAAAGCGTTAGTGCTAGTTGAATACAACAAACTTTTTATAAACAGCTAATATTTATTAAATTAAATATTGTTAGCGCTGTATTAAATTTAATAAAATGAATGTAAAAATTAAAGTGTTATTTATACTTGTGGTTTCTCAGATAATCGTTTAGAAAATCAAGTTTTATTGAAATTCAGTTTTATGATTAAAAAAGTGAATGCGTAACAAAGTGCACATTAAAATATAAAGCGTTAGTGCTGGTTGAATTCAACAAACTTTTTATACACTTCTATTATTTAATAAATAATAAATAGTTAGAGGTGTATATAATTTTTTAAAAAGAATGTACAAATTTAGGTGTTATTTATGAATGCGGTCTATCAGACAACCGTTTAGCATAT
>QUOG01000115.1:16460-28775 GCA_010416905.1 Polistes dorsalis
TATTAAAATTCAGATTTATGATTAGAAAATTGAATGAGTAACAAAGTTAATATTATTATAAATTGAGTTGGTGCGAGCAGAATACATCTACATTTTTATACGTAGTAATTTTTATCTAAATTAAAAACTGTTTGCTGTTTATTGATTTTGTTGAAAAGAATGTAAAAATTAAAGTGATATTTATGTTTGCGGCTTCTCAGATAATCTTTTAGCAAATAAAGTTTTATTGAAATTCAGTTTTAGTATAAAAAAAGTAAATGCGTAACAAAGTGCACATTAATATATAAAGCGTTAGTGCGAGTTAAATTCAATAAACTCTTTATAAACTTCTAATATTTATTAAATTAAATATTGTTAGCGCTGTATTAAGTTTATTGAAATGAATTTAAAAATTAAAGTGTTATTTATGCTTGCGGTCTATCAGAGAACCTTTTAGCAAATCACGTTTTATTGAAATTCAGTTTTATGATAAAAAAAATGAATGCGTATCAAAAATCATAATTATATAAATAAAGTTGGTATGAACAGAATACATCTACATTTTTATACCTAGAAATTATTATTTTAATTAATAATTGTTAGCTGTGTATTGAATTTGCTGACAAAAATCTAAAAATTAAATGTTATTTATGCTTGCGGTGTATCAAAAAATCTTTTAGCATATCAGGTTTTTTAAAAATTTAATATAAATATAAAAAAAAATTATTGCCTAACAAGGTGCATATTATTATAAAGCGTTTGTGGAAGCAGAATACATCTAATCTTTTATACCTAGCCATTGTTATTTAAATTAAAAATTGTTAGCAGTGTAATGAGTTTGTTGAAAATAATCTACAAATTTTAATGGTATTTTTAATTGTGGTTTTTCAAATAATCATTTAAAAAATCAAGTTTTTTTGAAATTTAGTTTAATTATAAAAAAAAACTGGTGTGTGTACTTATGTACGCACGTCAGATGTTATACTTTTTTGGCATACCAAAATGAATATAGCACCAACAATCTCAAAAATAACTGCAAAAATAATAAGTATAATCTTATTTATTTATACATGAAGAATAAGAGGGGTTTAATTAAACTAAGAAATAAAAAATAAAAAAATTCATCAAATAATAAACTTTAAGGTAAATTTTCTTCGCCAAGAGCAATACGTAAATATTGTTCTTCATCCCAAATTAATGTCGGTTGGTGGACCGTAAGACTCTCTTCTACAGGAATGTGTTCGCTAACGTCATTCTGTCCAACTTTTTCGTGAATTTGATTATCATTAAAATATTAATCATCAATTTTAATTTCGTACATTCTATACAATGAAGACGGTATTAAAAAGTGTAGCCAAACTTTAATTGTACGCTTGTTAACAATGCCATATATGGAACTAGATCGGTCAATTCTCTTACGTTTAATATGTACATTTATAGTATAATCGTTATCGATATTTCTTTGAAGAGATTTGACCATTGTATTAACTGAAACAGGTAGGTTAATTAATTGACCAGAACTGGCGTATTTACCATTCACATGTCTCAGACGTCTGATATTCGTAAAAAAAATACGAGGCGAAATTAATCTTTCAAAAACAAAATATAAAGATGGTAGATGCTAAGGTACATCTGGATATTTGAAACTGTTATATTGATATTAGAGGAATATTCTTCTTGTTTAAAGCTTGTATGCATGTATTACAAAGCTTAGTATTTTACATAGGTACATAAGATATAAATTGTATTAGAATATCCTTATGTTCATTAAATGGCTCTTTTAAATCCTTTTTAAACAGCAATCTTTAACATACTGAGCATGGATGTTCAAATGAATTGCCCAAGAATTTTATTTTAAATTTCTTATGAGCTCGTTTAAATTGATGATAATTGCTATATGGTAAAGAAGGATTTAAATCCATATCAATTTGCTCGCCAGTGGAATGATTAATTACTAACTGCTCTGAAGAGTTAGAATAAATAAAGGGTACATCTGATTGAGGAAATTCCTGATCCATGATTGTGTCTTGGTTTAACGAATTGCGTTCTTCATCCGGTACAGTGTCTTGATTAGACAATACATGTATAATCGAAGCATCAGCTAAATATTGATTATTTCGTGCTTGAGATCGTGAACTTTGCTCCATGTTGGTAATGTAATGTTTTTTAATGTTATACGATGATGACACAGCATAGAAGAATTTTCCATATGCACATCTGCTGGCACAATAATATAGTTGTTATTGTTATCTTTTGCAGTATACAACGATGCATCTTGAAAAAGTAAAAGTAAAAGATAAAAACCAAATTCCCAAACGTACTTAAAGAAGTATAAGTTCAAAAATAATAATTAGCTGTACTATTAGTTATTGCTGTGAATTTTAAATTGTATAAATTTGTACCGGTAATTATAGTCTGAGCCAATGGTTCAGAAGTCACTAGTAAATTCGAAGTCGATGGGGCACATAAAGTTCCATTCGCAGACAATTGGTTTTCTTGAAGAAATAAATGTAAAATAAATGTCAAAAAATAAAATAAATGTAATAACTTCAAATAACTTCAAATAACTTTAAAACATGAAGACCAAACAAAAAGAAAAAAATAATTAGCAATAATATTAGTTATTGCTGAGACATTTAATTTATTTAAATTTGTACTAGTAATCACAGGCTTAGCCGATGGTTCGCAAAGTAAATTAGAAGTTGACGGAGTACATAAAATTTCATTCGCAGGCAATTCATATGCTTTTTGAATCATTTTTCTTCACAGCTAATGAACCCTACAACGTTTTTCATTAGCGTGTATTATGTTTTCCTTTTTTTCCTGATTCCTTTTCCTACGAAGACGATAATCTCTACATTTTTCTGCATTAGTTTTAGGCATATTGAAAACTTAGAAATTGAAATGTATACTGATCCTGGTCAATAAGAAAGCTGCAAGAGGTTATAGTTTAATAATAACTTCAAAATTAAAATAATTAAAATAATTAAAATAAAACAAATAAATTTTTAATAAAATTTTCAATAATTAATAATAAATAATTAAATTTAAACTATGGATAAATGTGAACGCCTAATGTTAATTTTTGTATTGTTGCTAAGGAGAATAGTGGGAGATCTACATCCGATCGGCACTATTGTTTTATTAATTTAAATCGCAACGTGTCCAGCAACTATCTGTACGATTCTCTTGCCAATCTTTAGTGAATCTGAAAACTTAAGCCACACAACATTTACTTCTCCACCTTCCTTGTATTCAATATGAAATAACTACAATTTTCATGAATGCCAATATATACTCTACATTTGTAAATAAAATGAAATAAAACTTCAATAAAAACTTTAATAAAATAAAGATAATAAATACAATTTAAATAAAATACAATTATTTACAAAATAATAAAATAAAACAACAAATAAGAAAAAGAAAAACTCTTGGTTAAGTAAATACAAAGTATAATACTATATTGGCTCGTCAGACAAAAAGCCTTGTAGCCTCAAAGCTCTGGTTGATAAATTAAACATAATAAGGAATTGCAGTTTTAACAAAAAATTAAACACGGATCTCACCTCTTGCTCGCTTCGCTTGTATATGGATTCAACAAAAAAGTTCACCTCGTTTATGGAAGTATAAGGAATAATATACTTTTCTTATTTCGTTCTAGCTTAAATAGCTTTGTTCGTCACTTTCTTTGTAAATTCTTCGCTACTTATCTAAGACGTATCGTCGTAGGCGTCCAGTGGAAGAATAGGACGAGTGCTTTGTTTAATAGGCCCAACAGGGCGGGCTTAGCACCTTTTTAAAAAGTGGGGAGGGACGATAAGAAAATTTCGTTATTTTAATATTTTCTAAATGATTGAGCCGCGTATTTCGAAAATACGTTAAGAATCTATAATCTTTATAAATGGTACATAAATCGTTATTACGTTGAGTGCCTCACAAATTCTGAAGGAAATCCTCGTCAGGCTACGCTCGTTATTTAGTATTGAAAAGAAGTATAACTTCAAAACAATCACAATAAATTCATATTGCACAATACGTTTCCATTCTTTTATACTACACTCTCCATATTTTTATAATTAATTACAGATTACCTATCATAATGATAACATATTATTATTAATAAGATCGTTATTAATATTCCTTGTTAGTTTTTAATTTTTCTAGTTTATTAATTAATGTTATTATTATTAGATTATTAGTATTATTATTATTGTAAGATTCGTGAAAAAATTGGGCTGTTGGACAAACTGGACCGGGACTCGAACCCGGATCTTCCGCTTTCCGGGCGACTGCTCTTTAACCAGTTGAGCTAACCAGGGCCCACCGTTCAATCTCCTCACGAATTTCTATTTAAGTGTTTGGCTTGGAGGTGCTCGCATCCCACATTATTAATTTTATTTTTACATATAATATAGTTGATAAAGAAACCTGTTTCTCTTCCCTGCTTGATGATCAATAATATTTTCTAATGTAAGAAGATTATTTTTCTTTTACTATTATATTTTTATTCTCATTTATTTATTGAGGTTATTTAATTTTATATAAATATATATATATATATATCACTCATGCGCCGGCGCATTGAGTGATTGGCTGTTTGAATGTGGCGCCACACATTGGGGGAACAAAGGCTAGCAGGAGTAACGGTTGGTGTTCCAAAAGCTGAGAGGACTGAGAGTCTTGAAATCTGGCAAGAGCGTTTTAGAAGTTTAGTAGAAAAGTCTTGTAAATTTAAATTGAATTGAAAATGCATTAAGATTGGCATCAATTAATAGAGAAACGGGAGCACGAACATTTAATTGTTGATTCTCTTATTTTAGGTTAGTTAATCACGTGTAAATATTGTAAAATTATTAACCTAACCTATTATGTTTAAATAAATAACTCTTATTTTAGACGAATCTAATTGTGGTTTTTACTCTCAACAAATTAAGGATAACAAACCATATTATAAATCAACAATTAGTACGTTTGTGGAAAACAAAGGAGACATGGCAAAGCTACAATTTGAATTTGAACTGGCGGCTGATACAGATCAAAAATCTAACGTTGTTATAATTAAAACAATAACAGATGTAGATGGAAAAAAATTCTTGATGCTACAATGTTACCAGACTTATAAACAACATCCAGAATTATCGAAACGAAACGAATTTAAAAGAGTGAAGAAATCACTAGAAAAACGCGGCCAAGGAAGAAATGCTTGGATAACATTAGACGATGAAATGGTAAAACTCTATAAAGATGAAAGTGGAAATATGATATACAATGAGTTTTTGTTAGAAGATGTTACAAACACACAGGAACAAGACACAAGAAACATTCCTGTAACACAGATAGATGAAAACTTGATGAAATTTCTTGAAAAGTTATACAGAAAAGAACCTACACAAGAGAATAAAAAGAAAAATTTGAATGAATTATGTGAAAAATTTGTGCTGCATAAATTTGAAGGAAGGAAAATGAATGCGAACCAATGGTTACAAACGTATGAAAGTGAATGCAACAGATTAGACATAGAAGATGATGCTGAAAAAATTGAAATTTTAAGATTATTTTTAGATGATAATATAAGGGATTGGTTCCAATCAATGTTAATTAGACATTCATTAAACTCTGAGTGGACAACATGGAAAGATAATTTTTTACAAACATTCACAGATAGAGGTTGGTCATCTGTCAGTTATGCTTTAAATTACAAGTATCTCGCTGGTTCAATCCTAGAGTATGCAGTAAAAAAAGAACACTTACTACTGGAAATAAACAAAAATATGGATAATAGAACGTTAGTGGATTTGATGGCTGACGGACTACCAACATTTGTAAGAGACAAAATTGACAGACAAAAGACTAATAATTCAGCTAGTTTATTTAGTGAACTAAGGAAATACGAAAACATTAGTGGGAAAAATTTAAAAAAAAGAAATAAAAATAGACCAAAAATAATAAAATCTGAAACGAAATTGACGTTGAAACAGCCTTGTAAAATTTGCGAAAGAAAAGGTAAGAAAAACAGATATTATTCTGAAAATTTGTGTTGGTTTAAAGAAGAAAGGACTGAAGATAAAATAAACAATTCCATATTACAAATCGACACTTTCGAAGATCCAAAAAACTAAATTTTCCCCCGCTGATTGAAGTTAAGGTGTTACTAAATAACACAATTGAATGCAAAGGTATTTATGATCCTGGTTCAAACATAACACTGATAAATTCCAAATCAGTAAAAATAAGAAATTTGACAAAAGACAACTTTAGCAGCACAATAAAAACAATTAGCGGTAGGGGAAAAACTGATTGCTTAATACCATTAAATGCAAATATACTAAACAAAGAAGATAAAATCAATGCATTTGTTTATAATAATGAAAATTTCAATCACGATATTATACTAGGACTAGACACTATAGATAGATTTGGATTGACCCATGATGGGAATTTAAATATCCAATTACAAAAAGAAATTAAACAAAAGGCAGAAAAAAAAAGAAAAAGTATCAGAAGATATGCTGATACCAAAAGAGATAAAAATTAAAAACAATAATGAAATTGGGATGCAGGAGAAAGAAAAAATAGAATTAGAAAATGCATCCACCAAATTTCAAGTAAATTTTAATGAAGGTATTAATATAGAAGAATTTAATATAGATATTGATCATTTAGATACTGATCAAAGATGTACAATTGTAAAGCTATTAAAGAATTATAAAAGCATATTTGCAAAAGACAAATATGACATTGGTAACGTCAAAAATTACGAAGCATTCATAGACCTGCAAACAAACAAGTATTGTTCAAAGAGACCATACAAATGTTCATTAGAGGACAGAGCGGAAATTGAAGGCCAAATAACTCAATTATTAAAACGTCAACTTATTGAAGAATGTTACGGCCCTTTTGTAGCGCCAGTCACACTAGCTTATAAAAGAGAGGAAGGAAGAAAAAGTAGACTGTGCGTTGATTTCAGGGATCTAAATAAACTAATAGTGCCTCAATTTCAACCGTTTCATCTAATTGAAGATCTAATGATAAAGACTGTAGATTGTAAATTCTTTACAACACTAGATATAAATTCAGCTTTCTGGTCCATACCATTGAGAGTTCGAGATAGAGAAAAAACTGGGTTTGTGACACAAGAAGGTCATTACCAATGGACGGTTTTACCGTTTGGATTAAAAACATCTACAGCAATTTTCCAGAGAATCTTGGTAAATATTATTAGAAAACACAATCTATAAATTTTTTCGTGAATTACATAGACGATATACTGATTTTCTCAAAGACGTTCGAAGAACATATTAATCATTTGAAACAATTATTGAACGCTATTGTAGAAGAAGGATTCAGACTAAAACTTTCAAAATGCAGATTTGCAGCAAACTCAGTGAAATATCTAGGTCACTTTATTACAGAAAATACTGTAACCCCTTTAAAAGATAATTTAAAATCCATAATAGATTTTCCGGTACCAAGAAACAGGAAAAACATCAGACAATTTCTAGGTAAAGTCAATTTTTACAGAAAATACATCCCTAACGTCTCAGTATTACTCGAACCGTTACATAATCTACTCAGAAAAAATATAAGTTTTAGTTGGTCAAATGATTGTGATGCTGCTTTCAATAAAGTCAAAGAGTATTTATGCTTAAAGCCAATCCTAGCTATTTATAATCAAAAAGCTCCAACGTTTATATACACAGACGCGAGTATCAATGGTATAGGAGCCATATTAAATCAGACACAAAAAGATGGCACACGGAAGCCAGTAGCCTATTTTTCAAAAAAATTGAGTGAGTCACAGAAACAAAAGAAAGCAATCTTTCTAGAATGCTTAGCTATAAAAGAAAGTTTAAAATTTTGGCAACATTGGCTGATTGGAAACACGTTTACGATTTACACAGACCATAAACCGTTGGAAGATCTAAATATAAAAAATAGAACAGATGATGAATTAGGAGAAATGTCACACTATATATCGCAATATAAATGCAAAATCATATATAATCCTGGAAAAGAAAACACCGAAGCTGACTGTCTTAGCAGAAACCCTGTTTATGAACACGATGAAAATGACGAAGATAAGTTAAAAACAGTCAATATCATAAACCTGAATAATATAGTAATTGATCAACAAAAGAACACAAGTTTAAAAGATAAGAAATACCTTATCATGGAAAATAATATCTATTATAAACAAGATAGAAAGAAAAGAAATAAAATAGTCCTAAGCGAAGTATATAGTAAAATAATAATAAAAAAAATCCATGAAGAATTTTGCCATATTGGAATGAACCAATTAGAAGCAAAAATGAGACCATTTTTTACAGCACCAAATTGTCGACTAATATAAAATTGATTTGTAAAAGCTGCGAAATTTGCATAAAAAATAAAACGAGACTAAATAAGAGATTTGGATTGATGTCACACTTGGGTCCAGCAGAAAAACCGTTTCAAATAATATCAGTGGATACAATTGGTGGCTTCGGTGGACAGAGATCAACGAAAAGATACTTACATTTACTGGTGGACCATTTCACCAGATTTGCTTATATCGTATGCTCTAAAGATCAAGCAACCAAAGACTTCATAAAATTAATCAAGAAGACTCCTAAGGAAAGTAAGATTGAAATATTACTAGCAGATCAATATCCAGCGATAAACTCAAAAGAATTCAAAAACTACCTCAACGAGAGAAATATTGATCTAATTCACACAGCAGTAGATGCACCCTTTTCAAATGGATTGAATGAGAGATTGAACCAAACTTTGATAAATAAAATAAGATGTATGCTTAATAGTGGTGATAAAAAGAAGGCTTGGTCGAAGATCGCGGAAGAATGCGTGAAAGCATACAATAATACAGTCCAAACTGTAACAGGATTTTCACCTACTTATTTGATGAGCGGTCAGTCTACGGATTTACTTCCTCCTGAATTAAAAGACACAAACAAAAATTCTAATAATTTAGAACACGATCGCTATATAGCACTGCTCCGATCAAAAAGATCACACATATATAATAAAACCCTATTTGATAAAAATAGAATAGATCATAATTTTAAAGAAAATGATATGGTATATATAACCAACGGAAACAAATTAAACAGGAAAAAAATGGACGAGATAAGAATTGGTCCCCTTAAAATACAAAGAAAAATCTCAGATTCAATATTTGAAATAAATTCCGGACGTAAAAGGAAAGCATTAGGCCTATACCATGTTACAAAGCTCATACCCGAGGCTGAATGCCTTTTAAAAATTCAAGCTTAATTTGTCTTTGCAAGAAAATTAAACGGCTCGGAGGGGGAAGATGTAAGCTTTGTATGCATGCGCCGGCGCATTGAGTGATTAGCTGTTTGAATGTGGCGCCATACATTGGGGGAACAAAGGCTAGCAGGAGTAACGGTTGGTGTTCCAAAAGCTGAGAGGAGTGAGAGTCTTGAAATCTGGCAAGAGCGTTTTAGAAGTTTAGTAGAAAAGTCTTGTAAATTTAAATTTAATTGAAAACGCATTAAGATTGGCATCAATTAATAGAGAAACGGGAGCACGAACTTTTAATTGTTGATTCTCTTATTTTAGGTTAGTTGATCACGTGTAAATATTGTAAAATTATTAACCTAACCTATTATGTTTAAATAAATAACTCTTATTTTAGACGAATCTAATTGTGGTTCTTACTCTCAACAAATTAAGGATAACAAACCATATTATATATATATATATATATATTTATAGCGTGACCAGGTAAAAAGGAGGAGGATTGAAAAAATGAGAGAAAAGCCGGGGCAAGCTATGACTTTATTTAATCATATAATACAGTAAATAGTAGCCTCTTATATCTTCTTAGACTAGAGAACTCTCTTACCTTTGTCTTCACTACAAATATGTAACTTATCGTAGCCTACTTAGATGCGTTATCGGGTCTTCAAACACGTTAATCTCGCTACCAACACCTTCCACGTGGGGTAGCCTTTTCCTTCACAAATTTATACTCGGCAGGTCGACTGGTAAATACTGTAAATAGGCACCGTGACTGTCGGTGACAAGCGTAGTTGTGCCTTTGCACAACTCCTTCAAAGCTTATTAAAACAGTGCGTTCGTGTGCTTGCACGACCCCATCGAACTTAATAACGAGCGCGGTTGAGTCTATGCAAAACCCCTTCTACTTAGCAAAGTACGCGGTTGTGTATACTCACAACCCCCTCAAACTTAGTAAAAAACACACGGTTGCGGCTATGCCCAACCCTTTCAAACTTACCAGTCGACAACTCGAAAGCACACCACAAGAAACAGCTCTTACTTCAAAGAAACTAATATGGCGCCACTGTACCTTATCAGCAAACGAATAGTCCTTTTCAATATCCAAAAACAGTCTCTCGCTTGCGCTCTCGAGCCAGGGCCTACGTACCCATCTCCCCTCCCCCAAGTACCGCAAGACCCACGCGCACGTACCTTTGCGGCTAAAGGCGGCCCCACATGCATGTCTAATGCGCCTGAGCGCCCTCAGGACTCCGCTAAAGCACTCGTGACCCATCATAATTGGGCTGAAATACCGACCAATCTAAGGTCGCGACGCCACCGCTACCTAACCGATCTCGAGCGCAATACAAACGGTCCAGTATCTTAATTTCACCGAACAAAGTGAATGCGTAACAAAGTTCACATTAATATATTAAGCGTTAGTGCTAGTTGAATACAACAAACTTTTTATACACTGCTATTATTTAATAAATTAAAAGTAGTTAGAGGTGTATATAATTTTTTAAAAAGAATGTACAAATTGAGGTGTTATTTATGAATGCGGTCTATCAGAGAACCTTTTAGCATATCACGATTCCTTGAAATTCAGTATTATAATAAAAAAAGTGGAAGAGTAACAAAGTGCATATTATTATAAAGAGCGATAGTGAGAAGAGAATACATCTACATTTTATACCTATCAATTCCTATTTAAATTAAAAATTGTTAGCAATTTATTGAATTTTTTCAAAAAAAAGGACCTACAAAGTTAAGTGTTATTTATGCTTGCGGTTTCTCAGATAATCTTTTACCAAATCAAGTTTAATTGAAATTCAGTTTTATGATTAAAAAAGTGAAGGGTAACAAAGGTCATACTCATTTTAAAGAAGTTGGTGCGAACAGAATACATCTACATTTTTATACGTAGAAATTATTATTTAATTTAAACACTGTTAGCTGTGTATTGAATTTGTTGACAAAAATGTAAAAATTAAAGTGTTATTTATGCTTGCGGTCTATCAGAAAAACTCTTAGCAAATCAGGTTTTTTAAAAATTTAGTTTAACTATAAAAACAAATGATTGGGTAACAAGGTGCACATTATTATATGAAGCGTTTGTTAAAGCAGAATAAATCTACTTTTTTATACCTAGCCATTGTTATTTAAATTAAAAATATTTCGCAGTGTATTGTATTTTTAGAAAATAATCTACAAATTTAAGTGTTATTTATGATTGTGGTCTTTAATATAATCTTTTAAAAAATCAAGTTCTTTTGAAATTTAGTTTTATTATAAAAGAAGTGGATGCGTAACAAAGTGCACATTAATATATAAAGCGTTAGTGCTAGTTAAATACAACAAACTTTTTATACACTGCTATTACTTATTAAAATAAAAATAGTTAGATTTGTATATAATTTTTTAAAAAGAATGTACAAATTTAAGTGTTTTTTAAGAATGCGGTCTATCAGAGAACCTTTTAGCAAATAACGATTTCTTGAAATTCAGTTTTATAATAAAAAAAGTGGATGCGTAACAAAGTGTATATTAATATAAAGAGGGTTAGTGAGAGCAGAATACATCTACTTTTTTATACCTAGCCGTTGTTATTTAAGTAAAAAATTGTTAGCTTTGTATAGAATTTGTTGATTAGAATGTAAAAATTCAAGTGATATTTATGCTTGCAGTCTATCAGATAATCTTTTAGCAAATCAGGTTTTTTTGTAATTTATATTTATTATAAAAGAAAGAATGTGTAATAAAGTGCATACTCATTTTAAAGAAGTTTGTGCGAACAGAATACATCTACATTTTTATACCTATCCATACCTATTTAAATTAAAAATTGTTAGCAATTTTTTAAATTTGTTGAATAGAATGTAAAAATTAAAGTGATATTTATGCTTCGGCTTCTCAGATAATCTTTTAGCAAATAAAGTTTTATTGAAATTCAGTTTTATTATAAAAGAAGTGATTGCCTAACAAAGTTCACATTAATATATAAAGAGTAAGTGCGAGTTGAGTTTAATAAACTTTTTATAAACAACTAATATTTATTAAATTAAATATTGTTAGTGCTGTATTAAATTTTTT
>QUOG01000115.1:28785-42537 GCA_010416905.1 Polistes dorsalis
TATGATTAAAAAAATGAAGGCGTAATAAAGTGCATACTCACTTAAAAAAAGTTGGTGCGAAAAGAATACATCTACATTTTTATACCTAAAAATTATTATTTAAATTAAAAATTATTAGCTGTGAATTGATTTTGTAGAAAATAATCTACAAATTTAAGTGTTATTTATGATTGTGGTCTATCGGATAATCTTTGAAATATCAAATTTGTTTTAAATTTAGATGTATTATACAAAAAGTTAATGTGTAACAAATTGTTTATTAACATAAAAGGAGTTGGTACGAACAGAATAGATCTACTTTTTTATAACTAGCCATTGTTATTTAAATTAAACATTGTTAGCGGTGAATTGAATTTGTTGAAAAGAATGTAAAAATTAAAGTGGTATATATTTGCGGTCTATCAGATAAACTTTTAGCAAATCCAGTTTTATTAAAATTCAGTTTTATGATAAAAAAAAGTGAATACGTTATATAATGCATATTAATATAAAAAGAGTTAGTGCAAACAGAATAGATCTGCTTATTTATACCTAGATATTGTTATTAAAATTAAAAATTGTTAGCAGTGAAATAAATTTGTTAAAAAGAATGTAAAAATTAAAGTGTTGAAGTTATACTTCTTTTTTTGCGTTAGAGAAAATGTAATGGGGAGTGATTTGGTTCCGAGCGTCCGTGAAAACGACACCATGAAGTTTGTCGGTACTTACGATGCGCGGTAAATACGATTTTAAGTTTACGGCATGAAGTTGTCTCTCTTTATCTTCCCCTTTTTTTTCTCAAGCGGGTCACCCATCTAAATACTAATAGTACACAGCGCTGCTTTACTTAAATGATCGAGGGAGAACTAATGCTGTAACCGCGCCATGGCCGTTGACGCAAAAAGTATTTCGATATATCTCCCTTACATTTAAAGTGGACTGATATCTGTATTTTTATATTTTTTAAGTTATTCTTTTTATTCTTTCCTATATATATATATAATATATCGATCGATTGAAAGTATTTTTCTTTTCTTTTTTTTGAAGATATTTAGTTAACTAAATAGAAAAGAATAATTAGTAACTTATCTACTCATATTTTTAATCCTCCTTCTTTTTTACCTGGTCACGCTATAAATAAATGTATATATACATATGTCTTATTTATTGTGCATGTTATGGGACGATAATAGGTAGAATTGTTTCTCTGTAATAACAAAGATTTTATTTTATTTTGAACAAAATAATAATGTAGCAACTTAGACTAATTATTTATCCTACCTGTAATAACAAAGAAACAACATTCAATGATAATATCCACACCGTTGTTTCTTGATTAATTTTCTTACATATATCTCTTAATCTCTGTATCTTTTCACTCCTGCTTTCTTTGTAGCACTAACGCCACCTGTTTTATTCCGTAACATATTTACGCGCTAAATTCGATATAGCTAAAACTACTGTCCTTACATCTCCCCCCCCGAAAGAAAAAAAATTTTCGTACATAAATTTTTTTTTTTTTTTTTTTTTTTGGTACACATTACAGAAAGTCGTAATCAGGTGCCAGCAGCACCTATTTTAATTGAATCATTAGGAATCGGAATAAGTTTAGAAATATGAAAAAAGTTTAGTACTGTTCTTTTGTGTCCTGTATCGATTTCGTATATTGATTTTGATATTTTGTTTAAAATCCTGTAAGGACCGATCGTCAATTCATCTAGTTTTTTCCGATTTAGTCGATTACTATTTTCAACATATACTAAGTCTCCGATATTATAATCGTAATCTTTTCTGTTTTTATCATATAATTTCTTGTAGTATTCATGATATTTAGTGCTATTTTTGAAGGCAATTCTTCTATCATTGTTTAGCCTATTATTATCCTTCTCTTTCTGTAACTCCTTTGGTAATGTTGAGGTGTCATCCCCTCGTAATAAATATTTTGCACTAAATCCAGTGACTGTGTGTTCCGTTTCATTATATCTCCTTACGCAGTTGTGTGCTACAGTAGTCCATGCACTCCTTCTATTTTTTTCATTCATTGCACATCTAATCTTATTTACTAAGGTTTGGTTTACTCTTTCGTTTAAACCATTGGAAAATGGAGCATTAACTGCTGTAAAAATCAACGTGATTTTTTGCTTTTCCAAGTAATTCTTGAATTCATTTGAGTTTATGCCCGGGTATTGGTCCGTCAAAATCATCTTTATATTGTCTTCTTTTAGCACGTTTTTCGTCAACTTAATAAAATCATTCGCGCTTTGTGTTTTTGATGTCAATATATAAGCAAATCTTGTAAAGTGGTCTACTAGAAGATGTAAATATTTTTTTGTGGATCGTGAACAACCGAATCCCCCTATTGTGTCTATGGAAACTATTTCAAATGGTTCTTTTGCTGGACCAAGATTAGACATCAGTCCAATCTTATCTTGTCCCCTTGACTTGTTTTTTATACAGATTTCACAATTTTTGCATATTCGCTCTATATTCTCTGAAATATTATTTGCTGTATAGTATGGTAATATCTTTCTTTGCATTTGTCTTATGCCGATGTGACAGAAATATTCGTGAGTGTTTTTTATAAATTTCTTTCAGAATTCTTCTGATAGTACGATTTTCTTTTTCTTTCTTACTTTTTTATAGTACAAATTCTCTTTTAACCGTAATTTATTTTTGTTAGTTTTTATATCATCATTTTTCTTCTGATCTTCATAAATATCTTCTATCTTTATTAAATTCACAATTTTTAATTGATCATCTTCGTCTTCCTGACACTCTAATACTGGGTTTCTGCTTAAGCATTCTGCTTCTAAGTTTTCTTTACCTGGGTGATATATTATTTCAAAATCATATTGTGATAAATAGTAGGTGAGATTGCCTAATTCTTCATCTGTTCTAGCTTTAATATTCATCTTTTCCAATGGTTTGTGATCTGAGAATACTTTAAAGTGTCTACCTATAAGCCAATGTTGCCAATATTTCGTTGATTCTTTTATTGCTAAGCATTCCAAGTAAATAGCTTTTTTTCTTTTTTGTACTTCATTGAGTTTTTTTGAAAAATATGCCACTGGTTTTTCCATCTTTTGATCATCGTTTAGTTGTTGTTGTTTTAACACAGCTCCTATACCTTGTAAACTTGCATCCGTGTATATATGTATCGGTAGACCAGGATCGAAAATGGCTAATGTTGGTTGAGTGCAGAGGAAATCTTTCATATATTCAAAGGCTTCTTTGCATTCTTTTGACCAAATGAATTTTTGTCCCTTTCTTAGTAAGTTATGTAAGGGTTCTAAAATTAGTGAAATTTTCGGAACGTATTGGTTGTAGAAATTAATCTTCCCTAAGAACTGTCTGATATTATTCTGATTTTTCGGTATTGAAAACTTTTTTATTGAAATTAGATTATCTCTTATTGGCGAAATTGAGTTATGTTTTATGATGTGACCTAGGTATTGTACGGAATCTAATGCAAATGTGCATTTAGAGAGTTTTAATCTGAACCCTTCTTCCATTATTGCTTCTAATAATTGTGACAGATGCTCTACATGTTCTTTAAAAGATTTTGAAAAAACCAGTATATCATCGATGTAGTTTACCGTGAAGTCTGACAGCCTATGTTTTCTTATTATGTTGCTTAATATTCTCTGAAAAATGGCTGGCGACGTCTTCAGTCCGAACGGAAGACACGTCCATTGAAATTGACATTCTTGGGTAACAAATCCTGTTTTTCTTCTATCTTCAATTCGAAGAGGAATAGACCAAAATACTGAGTTTATATCTAATTTTGAAAAATATTTGCAGTCCCTTGTTCTTACTACTAAATCTTCAATTAATGGGAATGGTTGTGATTGGGGAACTACTATTTTATTCAAGTCCCTAAAATCTATGCATAGTCTTGATTTTTTATTCTCATCTCTTTTGTATGCCAATGTAACTGGAGCAGCAAAAGGACTATATGATTCTTCTATTAGATTTCTTTTAAGTAATTCTGAGATCTGTTCTTCTATTTCTTTTTTGTCTTCAATTGTGCATCGGTAAGGCCTCTTGCTACAGTATTTATCTACTATGAGATCTATTCTGGCTTCATAGTCTTTTACTACTCCTATATCATATTTATCTCTAGCAAATATATTTTTATATTTGTCTATAAGATTCTCTATTATTTTTTCTTCATAATGATTTAAGTGATTTGTTAAGACTTGGAAACTGTCTAAATCTACATGTTCATTGAAGTTCATTTGGTATTCTTGTTTCTCCATTAAATGGGATTTTTCTTGTTCTATCTCTAATTTTTCATTCTGTGTTAGTTTAAATTTTTTTATGCAATCTAATCCTATTAGAAAGTCATATTTGAAATTTTCATTATTAATTATGAATAAGTCTATATCTTCTTCTATATTCAATATCTTTGCTTTGATTCTTATTAATTCTTCTAATTTATACACACCATTATTCGTTCTTAAATTAACTTTTTGTCTCAAATTAGTTCTCCTATGTTTCAAGTGTACTAGTCTTGCATTTATTAGTGAGATGTTTTAGTCTGAATCATAAATAGCGGTTACATCGAACGTGTTGTTCAGTGTTATTTTAAGTTCGATTAATGGTGGAGTTAATAGTTTTTTGGATCTTCATCACTTAGTTCTACTTCTAATATTGAATTATTGGTATGTTTCGTTTCGTATTTCTTATCTTTAAACCAGCATTCGGCTGCAGGGTGGAAGCGTACGCCTTTGCCTTTCTTTTTACAAGTTTCGCATTATGTTCTTTCTGTCTTTTCTTCGTTATCGTAATTCTTATTCCTTTTTATACCAGGGTCGCTCTTGAGAACTAGATATTCTAATTTCGTTATTTCATTATATAAATCTTCTGTCTCTCTTAATTTTTCTCTATCAATCCTATCAGCTACAAAATTTGGCAGGCCAGTTGCAATTAAATCAATTAACGTTCCATCGTCCATCGATCTTCCTGCTTCTAATAAAAGTTTCTCTTTCTTTATCGCATAATCAAGCAAAGGACCCGTTTGATATCTAAACGACACAGTATATCTTATCCTAGACCAAACTTTGCTGAAGAATGTTCTGCAGAAGATTCTTTTCCACTCTTCCCAGCTTGCTTCAATTGTAAGTTTTAACAATGTACAACTGTACCAATCTGCGGCGCTCTTATCCATGAATGATTTCAAGATTTCAATTTTTTTATAGTCCTCAAAGATGTCAAATCGTTCACACTCTTTTTCGAAACTCGTGATCCATTGATCTGCGTCTACATTCCTTCCATCAAATCTCCCAATCATGAATTGTTCTGCCCTTTTTCCTGTACTTTCCGACTGTATTTGACTCTTTTCGAGCAACTTTTTTAACATTTTCATCAGTGGTTGTTCTGAAGTTTGTGACCTATCCTCCGGTTTCTCCAGTATCTCTTCTAGGAACAATCCCTTTATATGTGGATTCCCTTCTTCATCTAAGTAAACGTTCTCTAATTCTTCTGTTAAATCGATCCATACTTTCTTTATTTGGTGCCTTCTCGTTAACGACTTTTTTATCTTATTGAATATCGGTTGTGCCATAATTTCTTTGTGTTGTGTAACTGGTTGATACTCATCCGGAATTGCATATACGTGGCCATTCGATGTGCCGATTGAGGTTACACAGGGCACATTCTTTTTCTGATCATCTGTCGCTTTAATCGTAAAAGTAAATTGCAACTGCTCCATCTTTTATTCTTACCTTCTTTTTTCCTTTCTGTTGTGAATTCCAACGAGAATGTTGTTTTATAATGTCTTATTTATTGTGCAGGTTATGGGTAGATAATAGGTAGAATTGTTTCTCTGTAATAACAAAGATTTTATTTTATTTTGAACAAAATAATAATGTAGCAACTTAGACTAATTATTTATCCTACCTGAAATAACAAAGAAACAACATTCAATTCTAATATCCACACCGTTGTTTCTTGATTAATTTTCTTACATATATCTCTTAATCTCTGTATCTTTTCACTCCTGCTTTCTTTGTAGCACTAACGCCACCTGTTTTATACCGTAACATATTTACGCGCTAAATTCAATATAGCTAAAACTACTGTCCTTACATATATGTATATATATATTTATATATATATTTATATAAAATTAAATAACCTCAATAAATAAATGAGAATAAAAATATAATAGTAAAAGAAAAATAATCTTCGTACATTAGAAAATATTATTGATCATTAAGCAGGGAAGAGAAACAGGTTTCTTTATCAACTATATTCTATGTAAAAATAAAATTAATAATAATAATACTAATAATGTAATAATAATAACATTAATTAATAAATAAACTAGGAAAATTAAAAACTAACAAGGAAAATTAATAACGATAATAGTAATAATATTATGTTATCATTATGATAGGCAATCTGTAATTAATTATAAAAATATGGAGAGTGTAGCATAAAAGAATGGAAACGTATTGTGCAATATGAATTTATTGTGATTGTTTTGAAGTTATACTTCTTTTTCAATACGAAATATCGAGCGTAGCCTGACGAGGATATCCTTCAGAATTGAGGCACTCAACGTAATAACGATTTATGTACTATTTATAAAGATTATAGATTCTTAACGTATATTCGAAATACGCGGCTCAATCATTTTGAAAATATTGAAAATAACGAAATTTTCTTATCGCCCCCCCCACTTTTTAAACCGTTGCTAAGCACGCTCTGCTGGGCCTATTAGACAAAGCACTCGTCCTATTTTTCCACTGGACGCCTACGACGATACGTCTTAGATGAGCAGCCAAGAATTTACAGAGAACGCGACGAACAAAGCGATTTAAGCTAGAACGAAATAAGAAAAGTATAAGTATTCCTTATACTTCCATAAACGAGGTTAACCTATTTGTTTAATCCGTATACAAGCGAAGCGAGCAAGAGGTGAGATTCGTGTTTAATTTTTTGTTAAAACCGCAATTCCTTATTATGTTTAATTTATCAACTAGAGCTTTGAGGCTACAAGGCTTTTTGTCTGACGAGCCAATATAGTATTATACTTTGTATTTACTTAACCAAGAGTTTTTCTTTTTCTTATTTGTTGTTTTATTTTATTAATTTTGTTAATAATTGTATTTTATTTAAATTATATTTATTATCTTTATTTTATTAAAGTTTTTATTGAAGTTATATTTCATTTTATTTACAAATGTAGAGTATATATTGGCATTCGGGAAAATTGTAGTTATTTCATATTAAATACAATGAAGATGGAGAAGTAAATGTTGTGTGGCTTAAGTTTTCAGATTCACTAAAGTTTGGCTAGAAAATCGTATAGAAAGTTGCTGGACACGTTGCGATTTAAATTAATAAAACAATAGTGCCGATCGGACGTAGATCTCCAACTATTCTTCTAAGCAATAATACAAAAATTAACATTAGGCGTTCACATTTATCCATAGTTTAAATTTAATTATTTATTATTAATTATTGAAAATTTTATTAAAAATTTATTTGTTTTATTTTAATTATTTTAATTATTTTAATTTTGAAGTTATTATTAAACTATAACCTCTTGCAGCTTTCTTATTGACCAGGATCAGTATACATTTCAATTTCTGTTTAAGTTTTCAATATGCCTAAAACTAATGCATAGAAATGTAGAGATTATCGTCTTCGTAGGAAAAGGAATCAGGAAAATAAGGAAAATAATGAGGAAAATAAGGAAAACATAATGCACGCTAATGCAAAACGTTGTAGGGTTCATTGGCTGCAAAGAAAAATGATTCAAAAAGCATATGAATTGCCTACGAATGAAATTTTATGTACTCCGTCAACTTCTAATTTACTTTGCGAACCATCGGCTAAGCCTGTGATTACTGGAATAAAATTTAAATAATTTAAATGTCTCAGCAATAACTAATATTATTGCTAATTACTTTTTCTTTTTGTTTGGTCTTTATGTTTTAAAGTTATTTGAAGTTATTTGAAGTTATTACATTTATTTTATTTTTTGATATTTATTTTACATTTATTTCTTCAAGAAAACCAATTGACTGCGAATGGAACTTTATCTGCTCCATCGACTTCGAATTTACTAGTGACTTCTGAACCATCGGCTCAGCCTATGATTACCGATAAAAATTTATATAATTTAAAATTCACAGCAATACCTAATAGTACTGCTACTTATTATTTTTGAATTTACACTTCTTTTGATAAATTTCAGAATTTGGTCTTTATTTTTTAATTTTACTTCTTCAAGATGCATCGTTGTATACTGTAAAAGATAACAATATCAATTATATTATTGTGCAAGCTGATGTGCATATGGAAAATTCTTCTGTGCTGTGTCATCATCGTATAACATCAAAAAACATTACATTAACAAACATGGAGCAAAGTTCACGATCTCAAGCACGAAATAATCAATATTTAGCTGATGCTTCGATTATACATGTATTGTCTAATCAAGACATTGTACCGGATGAAGAACGCAATTCGTTAAACCAAGACACAATCATGGATCAGGAATTACCTCAATCAGATGTACCCTTTATTTATTCTAACTCTTCATACCAGTTAGTAAATAATCATTCCACTAGCGAGCAAATTGATATGGACTTAGATCCTTCTTCACCATATAGCAATTATCATCAATTTAAACGAGCTCATAAGGAATTTAAAATCAAATTCTTTGGCAATTCATTTGAACATCCATGCTCAGTATGTGACACATTGTGGTTAAGAAAGGATTTAAAAGAGCCATCTAATGAACATAAGGATATTCTAATACAATTTATACCTAATGTACCTATAGAAAATACTAAGCTTTGTAATACATGCATACAAGCTTTAAACAAGAAGAATAATCCTCTAATATCAATATAACAGTTTCAAATATCCAGATGTACCTTAGCATCTACCATCTTTATATTTTGTTTTTAAAAGATTAATTTCGCCTCGTATTTTTTTTACGCAGATCAGACGTCTGAGACATGTGAATGGTAAATACGCCAGTTCTGGTCAATTAATTAACCTACCTGTTTCAGTTAATACAATGGTCAAATCTCTTCAAAGAAATATCGATAACGATTATACTATAAATGTACATATTAAACGTAAGAGAATTGACCGATCTAGCTCCTTATATGGCATTGTTAACAAGCGTACAATTAAAGTTTGGCTACACTTTTTAATACCGTCTTCATTGTATAGAATGTACGATATTAAAATTGATGATTAATATTTTAATGATAATCAAATTCACGAAAAAGTTGGACAAAATGACGTTAGCGAACACATTCCTGTAGAAGAGAGTCTTACGGTCCACCAACCGACATTAATGTGGGATGAAGAACGATATTTACGTATTGCTCTTGGCGAAGAAAATTTACCTCAAAGATTATTATTTGATGAATTTTTTTATTTTTTATTTCTTATTTAATTTTTTATTTCTTATTTTATTTCTTATTTTAATTAAACCCTTCTTATTCTTCATGTATAAATAAATAAGATTATACTTATTTTTTTTCAGTTATTTTTGAGGTTGTTATTGCTATATTCATTTTGGTACGCCAAAGAAGTATAACTTCTGACGTGCGTACATAAGTACACACACCAGTTTTTTATTTATGCTTGTAGTTTCTCAGATAATCTTTTAGAAAATCAAGTTTTATTGAAATTCAGTTTTATGATAAAAAAAGTGAATACGTAACAAAGTGCACGTTAACATAAAAGGCGTTAGTGCGAGAAGAATACATCTACCTTTTTAGACCTAGCTATTGTTATTTAAATAAAAAATTGCCATCAGTGTATTGAATTTCTTGAAAAGAATGTAAAAATTAAAGTGATATTTATGCTTGCGGGCAATCAGATAATCTTTTAGCAAATCAAGTTTTTTGGAATTTAGGTTTTATTATATAAAAAAAATATACGTAACAAAGTGCATATTATTATAAAAAACGTTAGGATGAGCAGAATACACCTACATACACCTACATATACCAAACCATTGTTATTTAAATTAAAATTTTTTTAGCAATTTATAAAATTTGTTAAAAAGAATGTACAAATTTAAGTGTTATTTATGCTTGCGTTTTTTCAGATAATTTTTTAGCAAATCAAGTTTAATTGAAATTCAGTTTTATGTATAAAAAAGTAAATGCGTAGCAAAGTGCATATTGATATAAAAGTAGCTGGTGCGAACAGAATACATCTACTTTTTTATACCTAGCAATTGTTATATAAATTAAAAATTGTTAGCGCTGTATTAAATTTGTTGAAAAGAATGTAAAAATTAAAGTCTTATATATAATTGCGGTCTATAAGATAATCTTTTAGGAAATCCAGTTTTATTGAAATTCAGTTTTATGATTAGAAAAGTGAATGCGTAACAAAGTGCATATAAATATAAATGGAGTTGGTGAGAACAGAATACATCTAGATTTTTAGACCTAGCCATTGTTATTTAAATAAAAAATTGCTAGCAGTGTATTGAATTTGTTAAAAAGAATGTAAAAATTAAAATAATATTTATGCTTGCGGTTTCTCTGATAATCTTTTAGCAAATATAGTTTTTTAGAAATTAAGTTTTAATATAAAAGAAGGGAATGCGTAAAAAAGTGCACATTAATATATGAAGCGTTAGTGCAAGTTGAATTCAACAAACTTTTATAAATAGCTAATATTTATTAAATTAAACATTGTTAGCGTTGTATTAAGTTTATTGAAATAAATTTAAATATTAAAGTGTTATTTATGCTTGCGGTCTATCAGATAATCTTTTATCAAATCACGATTTCTTGAAATTCAGTTTTATAACAAAACAAGTGGATGCGTAACAAAGTGCATATTAATATAAAAAGCGTTAGTGAGAGCAGAATACATCTACCTTTTTATACCTAGCCATTGTTATTTAAATTAAAAATTTTTAGCAGTGTATTGAATATGTTGATTAGAATGTAAAAATTCAAGTGATATTTATGATTGCGGTCTATCGGAAAATCTTTTAGCAAATCAATTTTTTTTTCGATTTAGTTGTATTATAAAAAAAGTGAATGCGTAACATAGTGCATATTAATATAAAAGGCATTAGCAGCAGTATAATACAACTACCTTTTTATACCTAGCTATTGTTATTTAAATTTAAAATTTTTAGCGGTGTATTGTATTTGTTGAAAAGAATCTAAAAATTAATGTGTTATTTATGCTTGTGGTATATCAGATATTTTTTTAGCAAATTAAGTTTTCTTGAAATTAAGTTTAATTATAAAAAGTGAATGCGTTACAAAGTACATATTAATATCTAAAGCGTTATTGCGAGTTAAATAAAACTAACATTTTATATACAGTCATTGTTTTTAAATTAAAAAGTGTTTGCAGTTTATTGAATGTGATGAATAGAGAGTAGAAATCTAAGTGTTATTTATGATTGGGTTCTATCAGTTTATCTATAAGCAATGCAAGTTTATTCGAATTTCAGTTATATTATAAAAATTGAATGCATATTAATATAAAAAGCGTTAGTGTAAGTTTAGTACAACTAACTTTTTATACACAGTCATGGTTTTTAAATGAAAAATAGTTTTCGGTGTATTTAATTTGTGGAAAAAAATGTAAAAAATTAAGTATTACTTATGCTTGCGGTTTCTCAAATAATCATTTAACAAATCAAGTTTTATTAAAATTTAGTTTTGTGATAAAAAAATTGAATGCGTAACAAAGTGCACATTAATATATAAAGCGATAGTGCGAGTTGACTACAACAATCTTTTTAAACCTAGCCATTGTTTTATAAATTAAAAATTTTTAGCGGATGTTTGAATTTATAGAAAAAAATCTACAAATTTAAGTGTTATTTATGATTGCGGACTATCAGATAATTTTTAAAAAAATCAAATTTTTTTTTATTTTAGTTATATTTGGGGTTTTAAATTGTTTAAGAAGTATAGATATGAATGTGTGAATGGTATATGAGTTTAGAGTGATTGAAAGAAGTGAAAGAATGCATCCGGTCGGGACAAAAAAAAACGTTAGATAAGAATGTTAGTTTAGGTTTAAGGTTACATCATCTGGACTTGTCGCCTTTGTTTAGCTACATGGAAGTCTCCCGAACGTTCTCGATAATGTGAAATACTGGAAAAGCCTTTGCGCGTAGCTTGGAATGATCGGGAAGTTTCCGGGGAGATGACGAGAAACAACGGAAGACGATGAAGGGGATGTAGGATATAAGTAGGCGACGGGAAGGACTGGGGCGAGGCATTTTCTGTGAGTTCGATAATAATTGAGGAGTTATAAGTGTAACGGGATGTACGAAAGACAACGGGGAACGGTGAAGGATTACGATAGTCGACGACGAGTCGGATTCAGGTGTTCCATGCGGTTGTCTTCGGAAGTAGGGAGTTACACTTAGCACTTATTGTTAGCATTAGATAAATAGATTATAGATACTTAACATTTTAATTTTTAAAAACAATATACCTTGTTAAGTATTTATTATATAAATACTACTTTACTATTACCATTAAATAAATATATATATCTCTATTCCGTAAATCTTACATTTTTGGGGGCTCGTCCGAGATAGAATCGAAGTAACGAGCTTGTGAGTATCTATAAGTCTAAATCAGTGAAAGTGAGTAAGTTCATCACGGAGTCAGGAAGGTCATCTCAAGAAGATCTGATAAATACGACAATTGTGGCGGCTGAACCAGATATTAGTGAAATGAGGTATCTGTACTTGAAGGCAAAATTGAAGGAGATGGGCTTACGGTCGACGGGTAAAAAGAAGGAACTTGCGGAACGCCTGCGGGCTGCTAGGGAAAAGAAGCTGCGGCAGAACGATGATGACGATGATGATGATGATTCCGAAGAAGAAGAAGAGGAGAGTAGTGAGGATGTAATTTCTTCGAAGGCAATGCAGATGTTAACTTTTAAAGATGTGGGAGAGTCGCTCCAAGCATTTAGTGGCGACGATACGATTAGTGTTAACCGTTGGATGAGAGATTTCGAAGATATGGCAGAAGTATGCCAATGGGACATTACTCGGAAAATTATATATTGTAGACGGGTATTGCGAGGATCGGCGAGATCGTTCGTGCGGTACGAGAAATGTGGTAAGTCGTGGAAACAGCTTAAGAAGGCATTGTTGAACGAATTTTCGGAAGTGACAAGTGCATATAAGGTCCACGAGTTACTTAGGAAACGAACGAAGAAAGCTGAAGAATCCTATCAAGAATACATCTACACTATGTGCGAAATTGCTGCTCAAGGAGGACTAGACAAGACAAGTACGATACAGTACATTGTGAATGGTATAGAAGATGAACCATCTAATAAAATGATCTTATACGGGGCAACGACGATTAGTGAGCTGAAACAGAAGTTTACGTTGTATGAGGCAATGAAAGAAGAGCTGCAGAAAAAATCGAAGACGCCGAAGGTGCATAAACGCAAGGAAACGGGGGAACTGCCACGTGGATCATCGACGAGGACCGGCGGTTGATACTGTTACAACTGTAGAGGGTCGGGTCATCGGAGACGAGATTGTCCATTTAGGACCAAGAGCGTGAAGTGCTATCAGTGTGGTGAATTCGGCCATGTCTCAAAGAATTGTCAGAAGGACATCAAGCCTCAGGAGACGCCGAAGCAAGTGTGCAGTGCGGATGCAGAAGCCGACGGAAAGTGTGTTAAAGAAGTGCAATTAGGAGACAGTAATGTTATGGCGTTGATAGATACAGGTAGCGACCTGAGTCTAATTACAGCGAACCAATATTTTAAGATCGGCGCACC
>QUOG01000116.1:0-42441 GCA_010416905.1 Polistes dorsalis
TTGAAAAAACCCTTTACCACGATAACACCCTAAAAGTATACTACTAATATACCAAAGCTCGTTAAGATCTATGGGGGACCCAGTGTAAGGTCCCCTTGTAAGTGAAATAAACGACAATAGCGTCGCTTTCTCATTGGAGAAACTATATTTTTTGCTATATTTTTTCACTTACATAACAATTTACTAAATTGTAAAAATATCTTCTTCTTCTTCTTCATTCTTTGGGTTAGGCAAATTGCCTGTTTCGTAACGACGTTTTTCTGCCTATTGCACTGTTAAATTGTCGCACCATCGTTTTCGTGGGCGCCCCGTGCTTCTGCGGCTAACCGGTGACTTATCCCGTGCAATTCTGACAATTCTTCCGTTGTCCATTCTGTTAATGTGTTCGTTCCATTCTTTTTCTGCTCATAGAAACGAAATATTGCCTCGGAAATTGTAAAGATGTATAGAGTTAAAAAAAAAAAAGCACACATTGAACGCCATTGTATTAATATTGACTTTTAAATTGATTTGTACAGAATAATTTTTGATCTGATTTTGCATAGAATATTATCTATGTCTTGTTAGAAATTAGACAAATGCAGAAAACAATAAACAATGGAAAGTAAAATCAATCAAAGTTTCATTGTTTGAAACATAACATATTGTAAAAATAATCCGGTAATAACGCGAAATCGGCGTTCAATGTCTTAACGTTTTCTGATCGAAATTAACAATAAAATACCAAGAGATTTATATTCATACTTAACCGCCATAGAACTATAAACTGTAATCATCATTATGATAAAGCCATGCGCAGGCTATACAAACATGTATTTTAATTATATTCTTATATTATTTGCTTCTTCTTATTTTGTTTATTTTTAGAAAAAAATTAAATATGTATTGCAAAAATTTCGTACAGGACTTATTCGTCTCGATTCAATAATCATAATCAATTTTTTAATGATTATTTATTTATTAACTACGAACTAAGTTTTATTTATATAAATTAATTAATTATTTGGCGTTGGGAACTCGAAAGCTCATTGCCGCACATACCAAATCCCGCCAGTGTTCTCTGGCAATTATGTTTAGCTAAATGTAAGGAAGGTGAAAGGTTAAATGAAAATAAATGAAAACACGTGGTTAAAAAAAAAATAAAAAGTGCAATACTTTATTGTCTCGTCAGGGAAAAACCTTGCGGCATAAAAACCCTGCTTGATATTTGTCTATATGTTAATGGTGGTAAATAAGCATTCGTGAAGGGATTAGACGGTGGGCCCTGAATAGCTCTATGGATAAAAAGCAGTCGCTCGGAAAGCAAAAGATCCGTGGTTCGAGTCTTGGTCCAGTCAGTCCAACGGATCAATTTTTTCACGAATCGTATACAGGTATCTGCTATGATTGATATTCTTGATGTAATTCTGCTTGTAATGATATGTACTTGATTCATTTTTTGTTCTCACTAGTTGTCTTCGATGTATTGTCGTAGTCGGTCAGTGAAGAATAGACCGAGTGTTTTTTGATAATGGGCCCAATAGGGCGCACGTTCTAGTGATTCGCCTAGTGGAAGTGGGAACGTTAGCACTTGTTAATTCCCTATAGGACTAGGGCGTAAACCTTTACATAACTACGGCGCTCATTACGAATACTGGTTTATAGTCTACGATCGGTTCCGATCGTACAAAAATAAAGTGTATTTTTATTAGATTAATAAACGATTTAATGTGTGCGATTACATGACGTCTCTCGTTTCAAGAAATCAGAAACCAGTTTTATGTAAGATTATAAAACGACCTTGAACTCGAACAATGATATCATTTATAATGAACGAAGAAAACAAATATCACGATAAGATCATTTGCCAACAGTAATGATGAACGTTTTATTCTCGTGTCAATCTACGAGTTCAAAGTTTTTACATTATACTTTTTACGATATTTTATTTTTGAAATGAAAACTTTTTTAGAATCGTTGTGTTTTACAACTGGACGAAACGAAGAAACGACACGGAAAAGAGAGCAGACATTTACATCTATAGGTCATCCACGAAAATTTAATAAATTACACACCAGAAGTATCATCGCGGATTCTTAAAAAAGATTGCTTTAAAACTCCAATGATTTCAATGTGTGGGGATTTCAATTTTTATTTTTTAGCATCGGATACAGCGTTCCCTTTGATTGAGTTCCTAAACACCAAATTAAATTTAATAATGTGCAACAGTCAGACTGAATCGACAATATAATCGAAAACAGTAATTGACGCTGTATTTCAAAGATATATTAATCAAATCCAAACCAAAGCATTTCTTTCATACTTTAGATACCATAAGCTACCCGTCATTGTTGTCATTTGTTGAAATTGAAAACTTGAAGTCTGTATAATGTGTGTAATATGTAGTATACGTAGAATAAAATGTGAACATTCGTCTTATTCCCTCAGAGTTTAGTTTTCTGAAGGTTTAAACACTTCTACCGCGTGTGAACTGCGCATAAGTATTTTTTTATTATATTTATATTATATTTATAAGTCTGAATGATTCTTGTAAAAAACTTACTTGACTACATGATCAAATAGTTAAACAATTGCTTTTATTTCACAGATTTCTTAGTGTTCATACCAGCTTCAAGTATGACAATAGAAAAAAATATTTGTACGGTGCCTCTCCAACCAACCTGCAAACGGTTATCGGCAATTATATAAGTTACAATGTCAATCACAACAAAGCAATTGGGACGTACAGGAGGGTTTTACTAACTTTTACCAACTTCATCTCCTTTAATTTATACCTGCAATCCTGGATACAAAATAAGCAATTCCGGTGATGTATTTTGTGATCCAGAAGGAAACTGGTTAAATATTCCAGTTTGTACTGGTAAGATTACAAACTTTTGTTTTATAACGACAATTCTTTACTAATCATTTTCTTACTGAAGTTTTCTTAATTCTTAAATTTTAGAAATACGTTGCCAGTCATTGGCTTCAGCATCGGCTAACGCTCAATGTACATTGAATGGTGGGAGGGTATCTTGTGAATCTCCTGTTTTGCCTGGAACCATCGCAGAACTCAGTTATCGCGACAATAATAAGGAAGTTGGAAAAGTTCAATTGAAACAAAAAAATCAATTTACATGGTAAATATACGACAAATACAGGTCATTGGGAACCCCAACCAATGCGATGTTTCCCAAGTATGTATTTTATTATTATTGCATATGTTAGGGGTGTCAGCATAATTTTTGTAACTTTTATGGGGAAAAATAACCCTTTTTCTTTATAACTAAAATTATAACACGTACAAATATACTTGTAATTAGAAATATCCTGATATCTATGTTTAGTGACTTAACATGTTTAAAGCTTTGAAACAATTTGAAAAACCTAGTCCTGTACGGGCTTATTCTTTTATAATATAATATATATATAATATAATATATATATATAATATAATATATATATAATATAATATATATATAATATAATATTTATAATATCTTATTTAAAGGAAAATTTTTTATAAACATATTATTAGAATATAGCATGCTAGATAACATATCTTAAATTTTAATTATCTAACAATTTCAGATAGTAAACATACAAATATTACCTATAATTATAATTACAAGGATTCTAGTACAATGTGTAGCAAATTTCATTGAAATAGTGTAAAGAGTTATTTATTTATGCCATATTTAATGCAGCATTAACTCTTTAAATTAATTTATTAACCCTAACGCTAGTTTCTTATGTCACTTAAACAAAAATTAAAATTAAAAACTTGATAATTACAAAATTGGATATTTAAACTTATTATTTTGTGTGTAATTTCAGGTTAACAATTGTGAATTATCTCTTGTTAAATATTTGACTTTGTAATATATACTAAAATATGTTATTGAAAAGTGATAGATTTTTTATAGAATAATTGAATAATTCTATATAACAAAAAAATGAATTTCTTTTTAATAATTTAGTAACATTAATTATAATCATATATTTTAATGTTCGTTTCCCTACATGTTTTAGAATGCGGGGTTGTTCATTCAATAAAAAGATCCATTGCTATCATCGGAGCTGTAAAAGGCTATTTATCTACACTCTCAAAAGTTCCCTGGCACGCTACTTTGTATAAAGAAAAAATTTCAAACGGATTAAAACATTTTGTTTGCGGAGCAACAATAATAAAAGAAAAATTCCTTCTTACCGCAGCGCACACATTGTATCTACGATGAAACCTTTCTATCGAAGGATAGAAAACCCAAATAAATATTAAATAGCAACTGGAAACATTTATCGTGACTATGATTCTGACTTGCACGATGAGAGATTCGTTAATAAAGCCACAGTATGAAAAATAGAAAAGAATTTTTATTAAAATAAAATCAAATACTAAACTTGGAAATTGTTAGTACGCTGCTTATACATCAATTATAACAAAGTTAATAATATTCTTTTTTTTAAGGTGAAAGGCATTTATGTTCCTTGTAATTATGTGGGCTACGAAGGAAATTATGCTTATGACATAGCTATTTTGGAAATCAAAAGACCTTTTGAATTTTCACATTTATTATTAGCGGCATGTTTAAATGCTGATCTAATTGAGTCTGGATTAGGGGTAACTTCAGGATTTGGAAGAACTGCTTTAGGATCATCCAGTTTTATTCTAAAATCTGTGTCATTGCCCTATGTTCCACTTAGCCAATGCAAATCTTCCAAAAATTCTCTTGAATCTGAGAAACTCATAACAATGGATAAATTTTGTGCTGGTTACACGAATGGTTAATATAGAATCAAAATTAATATGGGAAAATAAACATATTTAAAAACTACACCTACTAATTATTATTTGTATTTTAGGAACAGCTGTCTGCGATGGTGACAGCGGAGGAGGATTGGTATTTCAAAGTGAAAATTTATGATTTCTAAGAGGAATCATTAGTCTCTCTTTAGATTATATACCATCTGGTGGATCCAAGATACACTTTTCCAATTAGAAACATCTAAATCACTTCCCGCATGTCGTGACTCAATTATAGCAAATATGACTACTTCTAGTCCCGCTGAATTCATTCCAACTTCTACAAGCACTATCACATCTTCCCCATTGATTCGAAATACAACTGTTTGTACAGTATCTCCCAATCCTGCGAACGGTTATCGTCTATTGCACAAATCTTATTGCCAAACACAAGAAGACTGTGCTGCGGAGGAAGGTGTAGAATTAGTTAGTGGTTCTCATCTGATTTACACCTGTAATCAGGGATAAGAATCAAGCGGTACCAGTGAGCGGTATTATGTTGTCCAGAAGGAAAATGGATAAATATTCCTGTTTGTATTGGTAAGATTTGCATTTTAAGTTTTATTATTACAATAAGTATTTCAATACTGCTATTTTATTCAATACTGCTATATTATCTTTTCTGTAATTCTTTGTATTATTTTTTTCAGCGAAAGTTTAATTATTTTATATATACGTTCCTTATTCCTGGTTTCCTAAATGAAACCTAATTTGCTGATTGTAAATATAACGACGACTGCACTTCTTAATATAAAAGAAATACTATACTATATTATTTGTTATAACAAATTTTAAGTTAACAGTAGGTATTCTTAACTCGACTTAAAGACGAATTCTATTTTTAAACGAGTTTCTTTCTCAATTTTTACTAGAAAATTAAATTTTATGTCTTTCTCACTCTTGTCTCTTTATTTTATGTTTTTAAAATTATTATTATATTAGAGGGAAATTTTTAGCGAACTTGTTAGGATCTTTTTCAACAATTTCTTATGTTTCCAAGCTTTTTTTTATAGATGGTAACGTTAGAATGGTTCTTCCCAGTTTTCTTAAGTCTCAAATATATCGTTAGATTTACAAAATAATTACATTAGAATGAAAAAAATGCTAAATTCAGAACGTTATAATCCTAAATTCTATTTATTAAGAATATTATTCTCGTTATACACATGCGCAACTTTCGGAAAGTTTCAAAGTAAACAACATTTAATAAAAGATTTTTCATAGATGACAACATGCTAGTCTGAAGGTGAATTTCGAGCTAGACGGTAAACAGAACATATATTTCGTGCTTATATAAACAATAATTCACATTTCCTTCGATTAATTAACAATTATTTTCATATTCTAACACACTCTACTTATATTTCAAATTGTTTAGACGCATTCACATATCATTTTGAACATAACATACTTATTAACATACTTTGAATATTAAACAATTTCGATCTGATACTTTATTAGATGAAAATTTTACCTCACCACAACGAAATCATCACTGCACAGTAACGTTAAAGTAATTGCATAAAAATGAAAAAATAGTTAAAATCAGAACGTTACGAATCATACGTTAAATTCTATTTATTACGTATATTATTACCATTGCACAAATGCGCAATATTAGGAAAGTTATATAAACAACATTTCAAAAAAAAACTTTCTCAAAGGACATATAACGTTTCTTGCGTTATTTGTTAATAAACAAAAATAAAATGAACGAAAAGGAAAAAATATTAAATAATCGGAAACAAACGTTAAATACTTTTCGCAGGTTTGCATACGAGGTCTGTTCCAAAAGTATCGCTAATTTGGAATTCCCGCGGGTTACGTCTATTCGATTTTGAATTTTTTTGTGGCGTTATGTTGGTACTCATGTCCCTCACTTACGCTGACAAGTTCGGGTGCTTTGAATGTTTAATTAATTTTTGACAGCTATTTTGCTTGTTTTGGCTCGTCTTTGATGTTGTCTATTTTTCGGCTTTTGCACCATGGTAACGCCCCTGCTCACACATCATTGTTTGTGCGCGAATTTTTGGCTATAAACAACACAATAATGATGCCGCAGCCACCGTATTCTCCAGATCTTATCATCTGTGACTTTTTTTGTTTCCGAAACTGAAAAGGCCCATGAAAGGACAACGAAAGATGATTGACATTCCTTCTCTAGGTTTTACTGCCCAATAGCAGTAGAAACTATTCGATGACTATCGTATACAACAATCTTTCATATTTTAACGAATCACCTTGGTTAATTTGCACATTACCTGAATAATCTGCAGAATAATTGATCTCTTTACTTTAACGGTAATTTATATATAAAAATAATTGTCTTCTGATAGTAGAAACTATTCGATGAATATCTTATACAACAATCTTCCATACTTTAACGGATCACCCTTGTTAATCTGTACATTACCTTGGATTATCTGTAGAATAATTGATTTTTGCACTTTCGCTATAATAAAATATATATAAATATGAGGGTTGAGTACGCATTGTCTCTGGCATGCCTTGAAATTTTCGAAAACTTATTTCCATATTACAAAATAAAAAACTTCTTTCACAAATTAATTTAACGTATTTTTAACAATCATTTAAAAAAAAAGAAAACAATTTATACATTACACTTTATTTAGTTTTTATTCAGAAATAATATATTTATGTATTAAAATAATAAAACAAGCGCCAAAATTATTCCATAGGTAATTAGCTCGTTGATTAAAATCATTTATCGATTGTCAAAGAAAACAAATTAATATCAACAATCTAATTAAAATCTAACAATGATTCTATACAATATCTAATTAATCAAATATCATTAATACATTAGAATTCATTTTCTTTATTAAGAATAAATATTTGTAATAAATAAAACATCTTTCACGTATTATTTATACGAACGAATTCAGTAATTAAAATCATTTCTACATATATGAAGAAAAACAATTCAAAAGATTAATAATAATTTAAGGTTTAATGACGAGTCTACATATACCATTTTAGTCTCTACGTTCATCTTCATTTGGACATTTTCTATCGGATACATGAATCAAACTCAAATCCACAGGTTTCACTTTCTTCGTAGACGTTGAGATTTCTGTTGTTGTTGTTGTTTCGAGTCTAATAATCCGAGATAATGCAGGATGATGAAGATTCATGAAGAAGAGAAAAGAAATTAGGATGGTTGCAATCAGTCTCACGGATAGGTATTTCATATTTGTACAGGAAAAAGAAACAAATAGCGATACGTGCAAATGAAAATCGAAAATAAGAAATTTCAAAGTGATATGCGTGGGAGGGAATAAAAAATCGGAAATATAATCCTTCAATAGGAAAAAAAATGGAAATAGGACTTCAATATAAATAAATATAAATAAATAAATAATAAAAAAATTAGACTAATTAGAATAAAATAGACTTCAATAGGAGGAAAAACTGAAATGGGAAGGAAATTTGAAAATGAATTTTATTTTTAGCTTGCACTTATTTTCGTTTCTTCTTTAACTCCTTTCGAACAACATCAACTGTAATATAAACGTCAAAATATAATTGTTATTAATTATCGTTTGAAACGAAAGATATTCTTTTTTTTCTCACTTTAATCGACTGTTTTCCCGAACAACTTTTTGTTTTTACATATTTTTTGAACTAGTTTAACAAATATTATGCAACTTAATGTATACTTTATTTAATTCTTCATAATTTATGTAAATATATTTATATATTCTTTTTATATATTTATTGTTATTTTCTCTGTATATATTATTTATTTATTTATATTTATTTTTATGTATTTATTTATTATTAATTTCTCTGTATATATTATATTATATATATATTTATTTATTTATATTTATTTTTATATATTTATTTTTTTTTGTTAATATGTCTCTGTATATATTATTTATTTATTTATATTTATTTTTATGTATTTATTTATGTTTTAATTAATTTATTTATTTATATATTTATATTTATATTCATATTATTTATATTTCTTTATTTATCAATATTTATCTCTTGTTATGTAACAATGGATTGTCCCGTCAATGAGTCCCGTCAATGCACAAATAAACAAAATATTATTCGAAAACGAAATAACGCGAATGTTTTCGTTTGCTTTCTTTATTTGTGTTCGATTTGCTTTATTTGTATTTTAGAAAAAAATGACAAACGTTCTATGGATCGTCATCGATTGTCCGAAACACCATTAACGTAATCGAAATATTCTAAACGAAATTAAACGTATTCGTGCACCCGTGGTTTTAATGATTTATAAGAATCGCACCGAGTACACTTGACAATTTTTTCCCGAAATAAATAAATAATTAACATCTTAACCTCCAACTACGGCTATATCCCGTAGTACGATGATTGGGCTAAACGCAAATATCACGGGCATAGATGTGAAAAAATTTATTATTTATAATTTTTTTATAATAAATAATTTTTTCTTTCCTGTATATATTTAAAAATTAAAAAATATGAAAAAATAATTTGAAAACAGACAGAGAAAAATTATTAAAAAAAACTTCCTCTATGAAGGATCGAACCACTAACTAGCGGTACGAAAAGCGAGAACGCTACCACATACGCTAGCGCGCTACTTGAAATACGGTCGAATTTAAAATAATATAAACATGTATACAACAAAAACCAAAACTTCAAAAGCTTTTTTCTCAAAAATGGTTGAGCGTTAGGACAAAATACTTTACCACGGTAACAACCTCAAAGTATTACTACTAATATACCAAAGATCGTTAAAATCCGTGTCGGACTAAGTGTAAGGTCCCATTGTTAGCATCAAAAAAACAAGATCTAACGTTCGATAATTGCACTTTCAATAATTGCGTTTTTAACGTCACTAAATGTAACTGTGACAAGAAAAATATTTTTTTAAATGAGACGAGAATAATCTCAATGTGAAACTATTAACTAACTAAAATCTATGGTTATGTTGTGTTATTACTTATATAATTTAAAAATTTTGTTATTGATAAAATTTAATTATAATATTATTAATATAGCATTTGCAATATTATGCCAAAGTTACTGATAATTTATGTTATGAGTATGATAAGTACAATAATAAAGTGTTATTTGAACTGTGAATTTTAACAATTTTTTACTTTCAATTATATTACCGTCCTTCGTGGAGTACAATTTTTATTAATTTTTGATGCGCGTCTCGACCAGCAAAACCTCGGCTTCGCCTCGGTTTTGCAAAAGTCGGACGCGCCCCCCCCCTCTACACAATTTGAAAAATCCTTGGTTTTACAAAATACGCAGGTACTGCATTATAATTAATAACTATAACCTAGTTTTTACAATAAAATTGAGACAAATGATAGCAGTAATACTTTTTTCATGTATTAACCTTATTGTTCAACGTAACTTCGGCAGGGGATCAAGAAAAATAGTTCCCTGTGGGGATAAATTTTAAATGATAGAAATCAAAAATGAATGCTGTCTTAGTCAATAATTACTCTTAAAAAGCAACCAACGTGTAAGCAAAGGAATTGAATCTAGTACTTGAATCTAGTTACTTCTTCATACCTATGTAGTTAATTTACAATTTCAATAACCTTACTCTAATTACATAATTTCTTTTAATTGTAACAATTCTTTAACCAAATTTGTATTTAAACTGAAAATATATACTGTTCAGTAACGATATAAAAAATTACATTTATGTTTGCATTAATATGTTAATTGTCACAGTGATTTTATTACATAACTTGCAATAGCGTTAACAGGAATTTGTTATTATTATGCATTACATATTATATTAAAATATTATTCTGAAAAGATAAGTTCTATATAGCTATATGAAATGCATTTATCTTACTGAGTGATTATAGATAATCCCCAAAGCGCTGAAATGTATTTATTTGTGTTGACTCGATTAATAAAATCCAGAGATAGTGCAATTGAAGATAGCCTTTTATCACTTGTAAACTTACTTAAAAAACTAACTCAATACAAAAAATGCCAGGAAAAACCAAAACAGGACGATTTTATACATTTTTACAGCAAAAATTGTTTTAATCTATGTAGGACAAACACAAAAACCCATACTGAAAAATTCGAGACTGTACTGGTTCACCTTTCTTTCATTTGAAATATTTCAATACGACACATTGCAATATGCGTGCATAATATTTAAGTATATATGTTATAATTATTTATTTAAATAAAACTACATATATATGTTTTATATGACAATAATTTCTTCGCACAACTGCAGTAATGATAATAATATTGAAAAGTTTAAATATATGGAAATTTATTTAAATTATCTTCTTTTTTTTCTTCTTTTTTATTAGGACTTCGTCCTGTTATAGCTTTTATTGCTATTTTCGAGAGTGTTTTATTGTTTTTAGCGAGGGTAGGTTACTAGCCTCACCCTCATATAATATTTAAATATGTTCCTGATAATCATGGTTTCACTGGTCATCGATGTGACCCCAGTAGCGCTTTAAGCTAACTTACAATTAGTATCGGTTGCCGATGGTGGCTATAAAATTGAACATTATTATGTTGTTCAGTGTAGAGCTCGAATCAGAAGTTTTATAAGAAAATTCATTTCTGTAACAGGATGTATCAATCTTAAAAATTATTTGGATTTTGATCATCTCTTCAACAATTTTTATGCTATTTCTTTTAGTAGCAACTTTCTTGAGATTGATGGCAATCAAATTAAATTTAACTTTTATCGTAGTATTTCTTATGAAATAGTATTTGTAAATACATATTAAATGGTTGCTTTAGAGAATCTGTCTTTTGATAGAACTTACTAAAACTAAATTTATAAAAGTAAAACTTCATAAACAGAAGGAACTATATCGAAATAATTTTTCTTTTAATTTATGAAAATAAATTTTTGTTTTCTTTTAATTTATGAAAATAATTATCTTATTCGAATTTGAGAAGGTATGAGAAAAATAATTTTCTATTTTTTTAAGATAAGAGATCTAAAAAATTATAAAAACTAAAATATATTTTATAAAATTTTTAATCGATCTTTTCTTTTTGCGATCTAAAATATTAACTAAAATTATGTTTTAAACATTTCGTTATTCAGTCTTGTGTACGTTTAATTTATTTCCACGCTCAATTTTTATCTCGTTGTAGGCAAGATATGTTTAACCTAAGAAGTCACTTAAGAAAAGACGAAAAAAATTCTTGCTGCTAAGGCTCAAATTTGGTATACTAAGATTATTGAGACCGCTGATTATAAATTAAAATTGAAGATAACACAAAAAGAAAAGAATTAATTTATAACGGTAAACACATATGTTTAAAAAAGATCAAATTTCATTGAAATCTGATATAATAATGTTTTGAAGTTACTAGTTACAAATTAAAAATCAAAATATAAAATAGATTCAATATAGTAGACATATATACATATATTTTTGAAATTTTAGTCATTGATGATATACATTTACAAAATTCAAAATACGAAGTAATTATAATTAAAATGGAACTTGATCTTTTCTAAGGCTTATTAGAAGCATACTAAATTCGCTGCTGAACATTCCTCATGACAACTTTTGTCTTAATGATACGAAGAATCTTATAGGAATTTCCTCTTTTATTTAAATTAATTAATTCAATAGATGTTTGTAGTATCACAAAAACGTTTTCAATTTTTTTTCTATTTTTTTAAATCCATTATACGCATTCAATCGTATTAGACAAAGCAGTAAGTTTCAAAGATTGCATAGAAGTGAAGAATCCTAGATCTAGAACGATTGAAACATTTTATCTATTAGGATAGGTGGTTTAACCCTTGAAGAAGATATGCGCTTAAAATCTTATCTTTACTTACAATTACAGATGTAAAAATAACTAGCTTCTTTATTTTTAGTTTTATTTTTTTTAATTTTTAATTTTTAATTTTTTTTGTATTTTTTTTGTATTTTCTTTAATATTTTTTTTATTTTTTATTCTTTTTTATTTTTTATTCTTTTTTATTTTTTATTCTTTTTTTTTTTACTCTTTTTTATTTTTTATTCTTTTTTGTCTTTTTTTTTGTCTTTTTCTTGTTTTTTTTCTCTTTTTTATTGTTTTTATTTTTTTCTCTTTATTCTTTTTTTTAAATTACATTAATTTTCTACTTTACAATTTGTCCGTGAGCATAAGATAAATTTTTTTTTTTTGATTACATTAAAATAATATTTGGATAGTAATGTACTACCCTTCAGGGTTATCGTTTTCTTCTATAATTTTTATGGATATAAGTTTACCGGATGTTTCCTTTTTAGTCTTTTTCTAATGTGAGTAGTAAACGTTCCTGCGGCTAGTTGGCTGGAGTGTAACTGCGGGTTCTTCTTCCTATATTTTGTTGTAAAATTTTCTATTTCTTCCATCATTGTCATTAGTACAAGGTCCTTTCGTATATTTCACTCCGTATGAATCATATGGTGCGTCAACTATCATTCTTAGTATTTTCGATTGCATTTATTTTAGCTTTATTATATAATTCATTACTGCCGTTCCCTATAGTGATATCTAAAAGGTCCATTATTGGTTTTATAATGATTGTATAAACTGTTAATTTATCTTCTAGGCTGACCTTGAATTTTTGTCTAGTTTGTGGAATAACTATGTTATTTAGTCTAATATCCAAAGAGTCTTTTTCATACAGTGTTAAAGCAAAGTGGATGTATTTGCTTGTGTTTGCTTTTATCCTTTTTTCTTCTAACTATTTTTCTATTTTTCTTACGTTTTCTTGTAAAAAGGTCATCGCTACTGCTTGGTCAGAATGATAGCTAGTATATAGCAGTGTCATCAGCAAACATTAGTATTTTTCTTCCATCATTAGTTGGAATATCACCTGTATAGAGTGTATATGGGACAGTGTATCAGTGTGAGGGTCTAAGGACACTTTTTTGTGGTACATCAGCTTTAATTTCTTTAATTTCGAAGTACACATCTTTGATTTTTATAATAAAGGTCTTGTCCCTTAGATATGATGATGCAAGTAGATTGTGCATTTGCATTGGTAAGAGGGCTCTAGATGTATCTACGAGCCCTACATGTCACACTTTTTAGAATGCTTTTTTAATGTCGGTCTAGTTGTAATAATTTGTGAACCCTACACGTAAAATAGTAAGTTTAGCATTACGAACTCCTGTGCTAAGACGGATTTGTTACCACCAATCGACTGAAAGTAATCCTGCCATTTCTGTGAGGTAATTTTTTGTCCTGGCGGTGCATATATAGCCGAAATTCTAAATTTATTAGTGTTAGAATGTACTGTAACTGTAGTTGCTTGATTGTGTTTGTGGCAAATTTGACTATATAGATGGTGTTTGATGTCACTTTTCAATATAAATGCTTGTAACTTCGTGTGCCTTCCCTTATGGGATGTCTTGTTTTGAATATATTGTAATATTAGATTTTCATATAGTTTCTTATGGTGAAGTGTGTGTGGGTTTTCGAAATGAGTATATCAATATTGTTATTGCAAAAGAATGTTTCCGTCTCTATGATCCTTTGTTGCAATCTTTTAGCGTTTCAAAATGCTATTTTCGGTATATATCTAATTTTATTTCTTAGTTATAACGTTTGTGAGCAATTGTAGCTTAGTTATTGTTTGTTATTTTACTATTTCGTTTAATTTTATTATTATTTTTGTTAGTATCCTGTATTTCTAATTGATTCTTTGAAGAGTTTCTTGATTTCTGTAGCGTCATTTGTTTCCCTTTCGTTTATTAATTGTATTGTGGAAGTCGTCTGTGCATAACTATTTGAGTCAGTAAAATTTATTTTTTCCCCACATTGTGTTTAGAACAAAGTACCTACATATCATCTTTTAAGTAAGTTACCTCTTTTTTGTTGTATATTTTGCTGCGGATGTACTCCGCTTGGAGGAATTAAGATGAGTTTTTTTGCAGCTACTTTCTAATCTCACAACCCTTGTAACTAATTAGTAGTTGTTTCTTTGCAATTGTAGCACTTTATTGACTCTATCTTTCTTAAAATGGGGCAGTTAGTTGACAGGTGATTTTGTGCACATCTTACGCACGTAGGTGTTCTATTGCAATAATTTTTTGTATGTCGTATTGCTGAAATCTTATGCACTGCTGCATATCTTTTTGATGTCTTGGTGGTTCTACGCTTATTATAGTATTTAACATTTTGTTTATACTAAAAATATCCTTGTTATTGCTTCCAGGCGAGAATTTTCCCATAAACAACGGTAATACTTGTTTCACATCAAATTTCGTCATACAATTTACTTCTCTTATCTCATGTCCCAGCTTAAAATCCTTTTTGACGGTTGTATTGGCTTTTTTTCGGATGTAAGCCTCTGATGACTGTCTTGTAGCTTTCTTCCGTCTTCAACTGGTTAATGTGATAAACTACCTTTTATGATTTTAGAGCTTGTTTTACTTTACGAAATATTTCAGGAGTATTAGTTTGTATTTTTAACTTGATGCAGTTTTATTTGTCTTTAAATATAGTTTTTTGTCTCAGTGCAGTATAATTAAGCAACTCAATAAAGGAGTTCTACTGTTTGAGCTACAACGTAGATTGATTGTAGTTTAATAAAATGAGTTGTTAGTAAGCTTCTATAATTATGTTTATCTCTACCTCTTCTTTTAACCCTTTGCGGTCATATGTCGATTGTGACTCAACATCGATTTTCGTTCTGGTTCGTCCTATTTCGAGTGTGACTCGACATCACTTTTCGTTCTTGCGCGTCCTATTTCGAGTGTGGCTCGACATCGCTTTTTGTTCTGGTGCGTCCTTTGTCGAGTGTGGCTCGACATCACTTTGTGTACTGCCGCTTTGTGTTCTGTATTAAGTATCACCCGTGATTATGTCTCAATTTTACGTCTCATCATTAGTAAGTTGCGTTAGTAAGGTCATAAATGTTTTCCAAAGTAAACGCTACCAAGCGGATAAGTGACTAGTGAAATCTGTGCGGACCAGCTGGAACGAAATGGTGAAGAGCTCGGTCCGCAAAGGGTTAATGAGCTAAACGAATTTGATTTTGATATTTCTTGTAACCAGGGTTGCGTCTCGGAATCGTATGAATGCGAGATTACTTCACAATTTTTACTTGCTTTAACTTCTTTCCAGTTATTATTTCGATCGTCAATACTTGTTTTAGCTACTATTTTCTTCGTAATTTTGTTATCCAAAAAACCGAACTTGTGCTAGAATTTTTGGAATCTGCAGTTTTGTGTATGCTTAACTTATCATAAATTTTTTTAGGATGTATTTATCGCCGTTAGCGATAATTTTAATCCATATTCGGTAGATTTCATGGCATTATTAGAAGATCGAACCATCACAGCACTCGCTAGCCGTAAGTCATCTGTTTACTTTACACGCTTTAAAAAGTTTAACCAATGCTCGGAAAAAAGTCGAAGTCGAAACAGGTCTTCCTGCTTTAACAACCTTGCTGATCAACCAGAAATATTTATGTAAATTTCTGAACGCAAATAGCTCGAAAACAGACTAATCGATAATCGACGATTCAAAGGGACATTTGTAATTTTAGCCAAATTTTCTAAATAATCCTTACGTTTGCTCCGGTATATCTTTTTCTCTTTTGAAAAATCGTCAAAGACTTTACCTTTACTATATTGTTCTTAAGTCAAATGTTAAATTCTAGCCGCAATTAAACAATTTGTTTTAAAATCAGCTTAAATCTTTTTAATAGCAGTGTGTTTTACCTTCTAGCCTTTCTTCAATTATAACAACTTTTGCAATAAACTTGTAAATGCCGTATTAGTTCAGTGCCTCGATTTAGTATTCCTTTTATACAATCTAATACTACTTTTAACAAAATCTCTCACATTTTCTAAAAATAGCGAACATTACATTATTTAAAATAAATACAATGTTTTTCTTTTAAAAAACAAAAGTCTTCCTATTATCATGTGATGCTGTATAATAATTACTAAATACAAAGTAAGGTTACTTAATTAATTAATTTTTTACTTATCTAGTAATCCTAAATGTTTTTAAGAATAAATACCGTTTTTTCGGACAGAAAGAATATTTTTTGCAGTTAAATGTAGATAATAGTTAATTTTTTATTAAATTGGAAATTTATGTTAATGGACATTAAACATTGCGAAACTTTATATTTAGCTATTTCTACTAGGATTGTGTTAAAATGATTGATTTTTAGAAAAAAGTACATTATCGACAATTATCGTAGATAATAGATTGGAAGATAATGTAATACGCATTAAATTATTAATATTATTTAATACATTATATAAATAAAACGTAGGTAATAAAATGTAATACAATGCTGTAGTAATAAATTAACGCGTTCACGATTGGCTGAACTACCAGTTGCAAATATAAGAAGTAAGAAATTGATGACAAAAATTTATTGTTTTCTGTTATTTAAATTAAATTATTTTCCTCGTTATCATCGTTGTCAGAAAATGCTAGCTCATCAGATGTGTCAAATGTCATTATTTTATCTATATTGTCTTCAGTTTCCAAAATTCATTGTTTTTTGAAATCCGAATACTACTCCTATATGTCATTAATTTCTTTTATTGATGTCTTATTTTTAGAATATTATGACATTTTTCAAATAAATGAGCCGTTTATTTTGATAATAACCTAAGACTATTTTTTTCCGAGAAATGTTTTTAATGACAGTTGACTTCAAGTTGTAGATATTATTACGATCAACAACAAAAATATATTAAAATGAACTTAGGCTACTTTCAAAATAAACGGCTCAAATATCTACTAAAAAATAATACACTATATACAGAATACAAAACTTTTAGATAGAAGTATGGTTGGCTTACTTTTCTTTCCTTCAAATTAGTACTTACAACTTAATATGCAACGGGGAAACACTTTTGAACTTTTGTACTATGATTATTCTCTTTCTTATAATTATAAATTTATTCTGTAACACCTACCTTACTTTACAGTCAGTTTACACTTTTGTAATAATGGACACTTTCAGACAATGTAATAAAAAGATTCATTTCGCTTTCAGTTTGTCCTTCAGAGAGCACATTTAGATAATCTTATTTTTTGTATTGAGTGTATAAATTCAAAAGAATAAATGTCTTCATAATTTGTCTGATTGGTCAGATTGACCAGTCGTAGTAAATAGGAGAGGCTACAACTACTTTTCCTCAAAAAAAAAAAAACAGAAGAGAAAAAGTAAGTAATGAAACATTTAATGTATGCATATTTTTAAAAATTCCGTAAAAATAAATAGCTATGTGATGAGATTGAATGTGAGAAATTATACCCAAAAGTTTAAAAATTGTTAATTCGACCAGCAGTAATAGGTTTAGCGCTTATGTGGACCTTCCACGATATCTCAACGAGTAAACAATATAAGCTATAAAGAACACTATGTAGATTATTTCTCTTTTACTTTTATCAGTGATATAACGAAATATCTGAGATTTAAAAAAAAAATCTGTGATCAATAACGAAGCATTATAGTGCTCAATAGTTAATAAATGTAAATACTTTTGACGAATAAGAAAAATTAAATTTTTCTTTGAAAATGATTCGAAAAATATTTTTGAAGTTATACTTCTTTTGGCGCATTTTGGAAAACGTGATGAGAGTGAAATTTTTACGAGCGACAGCATCGTACTTAGTGCTGCTTGACTTAAATGATCGAGCGGGAAGTAGTTCTATTACCGAGTCATGGCCGTTGACGCATAAAGTAATTCGATATATCTCCCTTATATAAAGTGTGGACTGATTTTAATATTTTTTTTTTATTCTTTTATATATATATATATAATAGATCGATCGATTGAAAATATGTTTTCTTTCTTTTTTTCTTGTTAAATAAATAATTAATAATAATTGGTTGCTTATCTTCTCATACTTTCAATCCTACCCCTTTTTTATCTGGTCACGCTATATATATATATTTATAAAATTTAATAAATAAGTAAATGAATAAAAATATAATAATAAAAGAAAAATAATCGGCTTACATTAGCGAATATTATCGATCATCAAGCAGGGAGGGGGAAACAGGTTTCTTTATCAACTATATTCCATGTAAAAAGAAAATTAACGACGACGACGACGACAACAACAATAACTTTTTTGAAGTTCTTTTTTTAAAGTTATTTTTGAGGTTATTGAGGTTATATTCGTTTTGGTACGCCGAAGAAGTATAACTTCTTACGTGCGTACATAAATACATACATCAGTTTTTTTTAAATTGTTGAGATTGTTAGATTTATTTTATTATAACATGTATAGGAAAAGAAAAAGTAGACACTAAATATAACTCCTATGTTGTAAAATATTGTGGATCCTTGAAAATCCGATCACTTTCTATTTTTATATTATAATTCAAAAACTATAAAAAAAAATAGAAAGTAGCTTACTTTAATCTTAAATTTTATTTGGTAAACAATTTAACACTAGATTGCTCAAGGAAGTCATTTTGACTACTTTTTAATTCTAATTATAAGAATAATTATGTATATAATGACACAATTTCTTAGAATATTGTGACTTTTTGTACAACATATAAATGTGTTTATTAATAATTGTTGTTACCTCCCCCCTCCTTCATTTCCTGTATATATATATATATGTGTTATACCTATATTGCCCAAAAGCAATCATTTTTACTGCATGGGAAATTTTATAGAATCAAATGACTCTTATTATTGAATTCAGTAAATTTCTTATATGACCAGTTCTGGCTTCGTATCTAAATAACAGTATATGATAAATTGTCGATTTAGGCGTACATATTTGATAAGTTGCAGTTGCTCAATAAAACTTATTGACTTATTAAAACGGAGTGGAGATAGCGACGGCTTGGTATATGGGGAACCCATTTGCATAAAATATACAAATAATAATGAATCAATTATTTTTTGTCCTAGTGATGAAAATTTTTTTGTTGGTAATATTTATTAATAACTTATTATATAATTGTAAATAATATACAAAATAATAAAAATTCATTTTAAACAAATTTCTCTACGCATTACTAATTCTTTCATGATGGAGTCATTTAGACTGCTTTTGGGTAATATAGGTATATACTATGTTGCAGTATTTCTAGTGTTAATAAGAGAAAAAAAAAAGCAATAAAAAACCTAATTTCTCTTAAACTATATTTAATCATGTAATGTCCTAATCGGTTGTATAAATGACTAATAAAGAGCATAGTAATACAAGCATGGTTGATGATTTGCAATAATCAAAGAACTTCTTGAATCAATTGCTTCATAGATATGCTGCATGATGAAGAATGCTCATTTAACGCTTATAAAATGAAGTTAATTTTTATTATATATTTTTATTTCTTATATCTTATATTATGCTATCTTATATTATTTTACAAAACGTAACTGCATAGATCTATAAAGTACTTCTTAACAAAGACCTGAAAATATGTACAAACAATCCAGTAACACCAATAATAAAAACAAGTGTGAGATATCTCATATTAACATTATAAATAAAAAAAGGAGTTCATTTTACCATAATTTCGGTTGATTGAACATCTGAAACTTATATCTATCTTAATATTACTACGTTAAGTGAAACATCCGCAAGTTTAAAATTATTTTATTGCGGTTATTCAATCTAAAATGCACAAACTATATAATTTTATAAGAAGTAACCGATCATTACTTTTAATGAGGTAAATATAACCACTTGTTAATTTACCCGATTGTTATACGAATTTCAACGTCTTCACAGAATACAATTCTGAAGCATTGATGATGATATGTATATAAATGCAGAACTGATTCCTTCTCTTTCTGTATGTTTTGATATTCCCTTGACAGGTTCAGCCACGTTAGCTTGACTTGAAACTTGTTCGCGTTTCCGTATCAACGTCATATATGCTATGTATAATATATCTACATTAACGCACACGAGTTTGATATACCAAAATAAAATCGAAACGTCTACCTTCAAGTTATTCATACGTCAAGAATAAAATTTGAAATAAAATGTTACAACAATTTAAAAAAAATTTTAAGCTACAATTTACTTATTAACAATTCTCTCAATCTCGTGTAGTTGAAGCATTAATTATACGAATAGTACCTTAATATTTAGTTAGACGATATTTTGTAAAATCATAACCTTTTCGAGGATATTGATATATATATATGTATATATATAAAATCATATATATATAAGAAATATATATATAATCATGTTCTATATTAAAATTATTCTACATGAAAAAAAGTCTACATCACACACAAAGTGGAAATCGAAAAAAAAATTACAAAGGTGACACAATCAAACCTACTTGCATATTGCAATACAATAAACATATGAAAGGGGTAGATCGTGCAGATCAGTACTTGGCGAACAGCAGTATTTTACGAAAAACTGTAAAGTGGTACAAAAAGTTAGCATTTCTTCTGATAAACTGCACCTTGTTCAATGCTTATAAGCTGTACTGTACCTATTTGCCAGAAAATAAAACAAGATACACAAAATTTCTACTGGAAATAGCTAGAGAATGGATAAGTGTGGATTTCAAAGAATGTAGCATTGCACCTGACACTTCTCGAATTTCTAAAACAGCCCCTTATAAAAACACACCTTTCAGGTTTTCCGGACAAGTAAGAGACCACGTCTTAGAAAAAAAGTCACTACCAGAAAAGCAAATCCGAGTAGAGCATGTAGAGTATGCTCTTCAAAGTGAAAACGAAGCAAACTAGATATATTTGTAAAAGCTGTTGTGTACCATTACACGTAGGTGATTGTTATACTGCTTATCATACGAAAACGAAATATTAAAAGTTGAATAATAAATAAAATTTATTAAAGTTTACTTTTATTGTTTTACTTCCACATCCAATTACGAAATAATAGCCAGTGACATAAGATAAATTTTCAGTAAAATTGCCGGTCAACAATGTGTTAAGATTGAGAAATTCGAACCTAATAGTCAGTACTGGTTAAACTGGATACTAACTGCAGATTTATCAACTAAAACTAAAGTACACGATTCGACAGAAAAATTATAAGTGTAAATATTTACTTACTAATTTAGTGTATGATTCAACCAAAAGAATATCTGTCCCTTTCTATTTTGAAATCATTCCTTCTGAACTATTCCAATTCTCACTTTCTAGTGCATGTACTCTTTCGCGTAGCAAATGCATTTTCAAATGCCACAGGAATTTTTTCACTGTCATGAATAAGGCTGATTGATTTGAGGATTTTTCGGATTATTTGTATTGTCGGACGTTAGATCTGAATGCCGTAAAGCTTCTAAGCATTTTAACGGAGTTTGTTGATAGAAGAAGTGAAAGTCTTTCAGATATATAAGAAATCAATTCTTAAATAATAAATATTAAAAATATGTTACACTTGTGTGTTGGCTTGAATGTATTGTGTAAAAAATTTCGTAGATAGCATGAGTGTGATAGAGTGTATAGGTATAGTGAGTGGAAATATGTGAAACATACATATACACATATAGATAGACCGATCAATATACAGGATGTAGTAGCATAAACGCGGAATACTATGAGATAACTTTAACACATCAAAATCAGAACAAAAAGTTTATATGAGCATATATCCTATTTGACCTTGTTTAGGAATTATATCGAATCGGAGTTTGGATTAACTGAATGCACTTACATTCACGAGAGGTGTTCAAAATAACTTCCTTGTACCTATGCACAAGCTCGCAGTCGTTTTACGGACGATTGCCTTACTCTCTCTCCATATTTTCGAACAATTGCTCGGATATACTGGAAGTTTTTGATAATTCCTTTCACGAAGTATTTCCGCATTGTTTATAGGTTTTTTTTATAGAGAATGTTTTTTAAATAGCCTCACGAGTGAAAATCCAACAGATTCAAAACGGAGGAACGAACAGGTCGGGTAGCAAGACCATCATGATTTATTATTTTTGTTTGGAAATCGTTCGTTTAAAAATTCTATAGGTAGTCGATAAAAATGCAGCGGTGCTTCATCATGCGTTAATTATATAGGTTGTTCGACCATAAAGTTTAACGTCCTATTTCCGCTTTTTGTAATAATCATTGCGATAGAAATACCACGTATAATTTGCTATAGCTCCGAAACAAGGTTAAATAAGACATATTTATTGGAATATGTATTTTTGTTTTAATATGCCGAAGCCAGTCGTATAATATGTTCCACTAATTCTGTTACTTATTCTGTATTGATGGAGAAATACTTAGCCAAATACGGACGGAGTGAGTGTGAGAGAAGAAAAAATAACGTTACGGTCTTACATAAGATTCAATATTATAAAATTAAAATCATTAGAAATATAAATTGAATCGTATTATTAATGTTCTTTACAATAAAATAAATTTATAATTGCAATCCTTTAGACATCACTCTTTAACAGTTTGTATTATCGGCAATTAGTGGAAACATCCATCAGCTTTCCCCATATAAGAATAATTTCCGTTAAATCCTTTGTATTTTTTGTTAATTAGATATTGTTTCATTATATAATAAAAACCTTGTTTAATGTTAAATTATTCCAATTCATAGACAATAATATTTTTGTGCAACAATTAAACCCAATGTACTTGATAAATATTTCTTATATGAAAAACTTATATTTAAAGAAGAATTGCAGGTAACAAAAGATAACAAAAATAAATCAATCAGTCAGAAAAAATTATATTCTGCATTTGTTAGTTAGTAAATCAAGCAATTGATAAGTCAACGTTTTAGATAGTATAAAACGGGTAAACAATTAAATCTTTTATAGAAGTAATAAAAGTATATTTCAGCTTAAAAAAAAACGTTTTCTATTCTATTACAAATATTTCCGAATATAATCATTCGCCTATCATTATGATAAAATCTACTCTCTAATCAACACGCCGTTAGAAGAAAAGGCAAGTGACTTAAAATCTGTATTCTCGTTATCCTTTTTTCTGCTTCCTTAAATTCTAACTTATTTTCCAATCTTATCATCTTCTATTATATTTCATCGATCCGTGACATGTATTCCACTATTCAGTATCAAGTTAAAACTTGCAACATAAGGTTGGTTAACGTAAAGGTCATCTCCTGGTAAAGCTTTCACGACCCTAACAATCTTACATTACGCCACAAGACGTAACATATTCAAAACTTCAATTATGTTAAGTCTTGCATAGAATAACTTCATTTCTTTGGTTCCTAATAATACATTTTTCTTGCGAGAATTTTAAAATATTCCACTTAGCGACTTGTTTAGGATCCAACCGATGCCTTACGGTATTTATTAAGCAACAAATATTTTATCACACCGTTGTTGAGGGCCTAAACTTTTAAAAATTCCTGATCACTCTTACAATCTTCTACTATTTCCTGTTTGCGTTTATTTTCTTTTTATATTTCATAATTTTTTGAAGATCCTTTGCTTCGATACTTTGCTGCTACCAAGTATTTTCTAGTTTTTAAAACGTTATCTAATTAAATGTATCATATAATAAATAAATTTATTAAACCAATAGAGAACTAACTATGTCAAGGACGGATAAACCTACACTTGAAAGGCCATAAACCGAAGAAATGCATACTTCTTATCTCAAAAATTTACTACTGTGAAAATATCGACAGGAATGGATCAGCTGACAAAGAATATTTTTTTTATATTATATTTTGGAGCATGTCCTAACATAAATATGATCGATTAACGAGAGACAATGTATTTCAAAAATATTTGAAAATAATGCACATATTTCAAATATCATAGATAAAAAACTAGGCTTATCTATAACCAATTAAGAAATCAATTTGTCTCCTTCCTTACAACTCCATTGCAGGAAGCCGAATATCTTTACGCAGTTAGTTATCTTTGCGAACTTATTAGAAGCAATTGATTACTGTTAAATATTATTAGCTTCTTGTTAAAAGCAATAGATTTTAATCGAACGATTGTAATGTAACACCTCTATTATTTGAATCATGCTTCGATGATAAAGTTAAATTAGTGTCCGAAGTCAAATTAACTACGTGACTTATTCGAATAGTGAAACGAGTATATATGTTGCACATATATAAATCGTCGGAAAATGCATTAAATAAATTTACAGACTATTTTTTGATAAATAATTATTTAAACCATTTGTACATTCTATAGATGAAAACATGTTTTTAAAAAATAAACTGTTTCATCAAGATTCAAGTAGAAAACAAACTTTAAGATGATTCAACGAATTTGTCACCTTAGTGATCGCATCAGAATATCAACTTTAACACTAGATTTACGGACTGAGCCAAATTGACTCATTAAAAATTTGGTTACTATATATATAAAACTTAAATATTATTTTTTAAAAAGATATATGTTGGTTTTTAATTACATAATGAAATATACGTAAATATTAATTCATCCTCTCTACTCAATCGCCTTCATTCAAACAATATTTATAAGTCATTAAAAAATAATGAACAAACTATCCGTAAATCTAGTGTTAAATTCTAGAACTAAAAGGGGATCCCTTTTTGATCCGTTAGAGTGACCCCTGTCAGATTTATTTCAAACTTTGCACACTTGTAATAGGTCCATGAAAATATTATTCGTTGTTAAAAAAAAACTAGATATTGAGTCGTTTTCGGAAAAATGGGGGTCTTTTACGGTCCTCCCATAAGGGTATAGCAAAGAAATAGAAAGAACCTCCTACCCCTTTAAACTAAATGCTAACAGAAGTACCTTATTTTATTAAGCATTCGCCATGTTTATTTCAGAGGAAACTATCCCTCCGCTATATATTAAGTTCACAAAAACTATCGAAGCGAAGAAATTCCAAAAATTATCGAAAAACAGGCTATAATTTAACAGAATCTAGGAATAAATCAGGGTAGTAAATAAAGCTATGAGAAGAACAAAATTCGCAACAGAAACCAATCGCCACGCTGATCTATGTTATAACAAAATAACAGAATACATCGTTAATAGTAAACGAACTCCTGTCTTTTACTCTGTCCTTACAACATGGAAGCTTGAAAGAGTAAAATTTTATTATCAAGCAGTTTGAGAAGGCGCAGGCATGTGTCCGTGCACAGTATAGAAATTGAAGATCCTTACATGACTATACAAATATATATATACAGTATTCCTAAGGACAAACAATTCACAAAAGCTACAACACTTTTAGTTATAAAAGCGCATTCCACCAAATATCTCAAACCTTATATCAGTTTGATATTTCTCGTAATGCAATAAGGCTCCTAACCAATCGGAGTTATGAGTGTTAACTACTGTATCCAATAATAATTACGAGTCATCTTCAGTAAATTCTAACGTCATGTAGTTAAAAAGGATCGGTAAGAATCAAAGTCAGCTAGTCAGTAAAATGTAACCAACCTATAAGAACAAATACCCTATAAATTCAGTTTTTGATTAGATATTAAATCCATATCCTGTATTTAGTGAAACCGATAGTAATTATTAAGTCTGTATTTTGAGCGATGAAATAATTACAATAAATCGATTTCTTTAAGGAAATTAACTTATATCAGTAACTCTGTAAATTAATTTGAATTTTATTTGGAATCTTTATTCAATGGGGGAGGGGGGAGGAAAGAGAAGAGGAAAGGTGAAAATATTCTCTCTCCCTTAGTTACACTAAATTTATAGTATTTAAGTATACAATGCCACAAAATTGGCCCTTACTACAGAAAGTAATTCATGCATAAGAGAAAAAAAAAAAAAAATTACCAGCATTTGATATAACATTATAATTTTATGACAGTGATAATTATTTAATAATTTTTATAACGGATTATTTATTCCCACGAGTCCAGCTCGCTACCTCTTTTTCTACTTAAACAATTCTTAAGCTTATAGGAGTAGAATCATTGACACAATTTCAGTGAAAATGAATAGAACCTTTCTCTAAATAACTACTATAAATCCTGACACAGGAGGAAAATATCAAAATTCGATATCAAAAAGTTATTGGTACACGAAAGTATAGTGAAAAAAATATCTCGTAATTCGCGCGACTTTAATTTTTTGGTTGAATTTAAAACAGAAATTTTTGGAATAAAAAAATGAATGATTCAAGAACTACATATTTACGATCATATTTTTAACAAATGTTATAAGGCATATGTACGACATTTAAAAGAAATAGAATTGTGTTCCTTCTAAACAAATTAGCTTTTAACATTGTGTCCTAACACTTTACCATTTAGTGTTACGAAAGGATTAAAAAAAATACAATTAAGTATAATTTAAATAAAAAAATATTAATGACTTTAAAATCCTGTAAAAAAATTTATTTTAAGAAACAATGTCTCGTATCAGATACAGCCTTTAAAATAGTGTAACATTGTCCTAAGTATTTTTTTCGTAAAATAAAAAATAATTAGGTTATATTACCAGCTCATAATTGTTATAGACTAACCCTGTATTTACTTATAGATTACGTTAATGTTATAGTTAGATTATATGTAAATGTGAAATGTACAACAGATTTTCATTTCCGTTAAAGTATAATAAATATAAAATAATTGCAAATATATATATATATATATAAAAAGGTATCAACGTTACTTAGGTTTATTTGCGAGGAAGAAAAAACGAATGGAAAAGTAGATAAGTCACATACCAAAGACGACCGTACATGCTATGCCTTTATAGTATAAGTACCTACGTTTTAACTCTTGCGACCCCGTTGCTGTTACTACCAAGTAAATAATTAAGTAGGTGTCAATATGTTCGTGATTCACATTTTCAAAAAGTAGCAATTTAAGATTCTTATGTCACAAGTTTACTAAGTGGAGAAGTGAATAAAATTATAAAAGGTCGAATAACACATACTCGTTTTTTTTTTACTATATGATTAGGATTTAATCTAAATTTAATATCATTATTATCATTATTATCATTATTACTATTTACACATTATTTTACAATTATTTATTTAATTTTAATTATTTATACTTAAACAACCTAAATGTTTATCGTTATAATTTCGTATTAATATTTCTATTTCAAACTGCCGCTTTATTTCCCTTTCATTTTGGTAAAAATAGAACACTGGCGCTCTTTTATTTTTATATCCCATTTGTATACATGGAGTTTGTGCTCCTTATATTTCTACCAAGGAGGTAGGACCAATCATCCAACCAGTCCAACTATATCGAACGAGAAAGAACCGAGGTCGATTCCGCAAGGTAAGGTTAACTCATGATCTGATGAAATAAGACCCATAAATACTGCCCTCCTACTGCCCTACTTCACTCTTTTTCTAAGTATTCACACATAGGTTCTCAACTGGGAATTTTCTTGAGATTAAATCGTATATCATCTGCAGTAAAACAAATGGACATGAACAAGATTTCTGATTAATCCTCATGTCTCTTATATCAAGTGAGAAAGAAGTTAGATTAACGGAATTTGGAAAATTTATTCCAGAAGATAATCAATGAGGGGATATAGCTGCGCACCTACATTTATTTGACGAGTGACCAGAAGCAACCCAACTTACTATAACACTTACTGCTCAATAAATCAATTAAATTCTGAATGTATCTTCTCTATGAATCTGTATCTGATATCATATACATATGTGATGGGAGTTGAATTAGTCAGTAACCCTTATACTCCTTCCTACTGGAGGGCAACTTATCTGTAAGGATAGCTTAACTAATGTAACGGGACAATTAGATTTAATTGTTACACTCCTAGTTACAACATACCTTTTTCCCGATCAGCACTGGAATTTACGAAGGGTTATTGTATTATATCGGAAGTAGGACCGGAGAACTTGTTAAAACAATCAGATTGACTGCCTTAGAAGAGGTGGAAGCTTATGATATTCTGCATTAGCAGAAGTTTTCGGACAACGATTGACTTCTTCTCGGCTAAAAGCCATACTTTTCCGGCGTAATGCTTTGGGAGTGATGGGTCAACCAACTATTCTTAGTGAACTTTTGGAATCCACTTATCACAGCAGGATTTTAAGGGCAATTGTTACGACTCTCCAATAAGGTAACAGACCTAAACATGAAACATATGTCCCCTCCGATGAGACATTCCAATAGATAGAAAATATTTTGACTACGCATTTATTTAAATTAAATATAAGTATTACTTTTTTTAATTGAAACATCTAAACAAGTAAATACAACAATTTTACTACTTTAATAATAACTGTGACTTTTAAGAAAAAATTAATTATTACTCGTTCACTTGAAATGCATAGAAATTCCTTTCAGTACGTTAAATACATAAATTACTTGCAAAATTTGCAATTTTGTTTATAGTTATTTAAACAGCGAATTTTTGATAACTTTTTATATTGATATGATAGTTTATTAGTTGATAAATAAAATTATATTATCTATTTATGAAATTAATAGTTAAATTATTGAATTTGGAATTTTCCTTTTTATTTAAAATCCACAATCACTTAGTTGCCTACTCAATATTAATAGCGTCTAAATAGTACGTATAGTAAATTTTGTATTGACCGTGCTTATAAGACAGAAAAAGATCTATTCTATAATTAACGGTCTACTTTTATTATTATTGTACGGCTTTATGAGACACACGTTTTATTAATTAATTTAAACAATAAAATATAATAAAAATTGCTTTTGAAAAATTATGTAATTGTTTGAAAACAACTTTTTATATTCTTTTTTGCACTTTAAAAGTTAATATTTGCAGTTTATTTAATTTTAATGTAGGTATACTCGTATGGTTACATTAATCTCCTCTTTAAACCGTTGCTAAGCACGCCCTGCAAGGCCCACCAACAAAACCGTATTTGCTATTCTCTTCCGTTGGAAAGTACACGCCCCCATGAGGACAGATATTATACGACAAGAAAACAATATACAGGGTGATTTATTAACTCTTGCCACCAAGATAGCTCTGAAAATGTTACAGTAGTAGGAAAGTTTATATAACAAAAATTGCATGAAAAATTTGGGAATATAATATGACGTCAGTTTTTTATTTTGCTAGGTTTAGTCGCTTCAGAGAATTAAGAGTCAAGTTTGTTTTTTTAAATGGAATGATATGTTTCGGCACTTATTTTCTGATAGCAGCTGTCATGGTGAATCTAATAATGTGCAGCATTAAGGTATTTGAATATCAACAAAGGTCAAGTCTGGCGAACCAGCTAGCCCAGCGCCATGATACAGCTCCTCCGCGTCGTGCTTGCGTCAGGTTACGTCATCCCTTCAGGTGTCCGACAAAGGACGGAACAGTCAGACGGAATAGTCAGGTTTAATGAGTACGTCATATTTAAGAAATATTTACTGTATTTAATGTTACACATCGTTGGATTCGCCACGACAGCCGTTATCAGAAAATAAGTACCAAAACATAGCATTCCATTTAAAAAAACAAACTTGCCTCTTAAATCTTGGAAGCGACTAAACCTAGCAAAAAACTGACGTCATATTATACTCCTGAATTTTTCTTGCAATTTTTGTTATATAAACTTTCCTACTACTGTAACATTTTCGGAGCTATCTTGGTGGCAAGAATTAGTGAATCACCCTGTATATAAGCGAGATATAAGTGTATCCCTCCCTTATACTTCCACGTACGAGAGAGGGAGGTGCATCACCGCGAAAGCAGCAAACCGATGAGAAAGAGAATAAGCGAAGTGTTTAAACTCTCTTGACACTCTACAGACGAGCCAGAGGCGAGATTCATTATTGTATCTATATAGAAGCGAGGCGAGCGAGAGGTGAACCACGTGTCCAATCTTTGGTTAGACGCTGTTCAGTATTATATACAATTTATCAATGAGGATTTATATGCCGCAAGGCTTTTCCCTGACGAGCTAATAAAAATATTATATATTTTCTACTGGCTCAATAACGTGTTTTATTTCATATTTTAATTCAACCTTTCTTTTTCTTGATTATTAGCTTATCACAATCATTAGAGACCTCCATTGTTGGGAAAATCTGCGCACAATACAATCAGTGATAGAGGAATATAATATACTTTATTAACGTTCGGAAAAAAATTAGAACTATTAAATCAGCCGGAAACTAACGCATACCTCACGTGTTTAAAAAAATCCATTAAAGTGAGATGTTATTAATAAAATTTGTTATTCAAGAAAAATAATCTCTTTGTTTGTTCATTATTTTAGGTTCTATTTATTTAAAATTCAAAATAAATTAATGCGAAAGTGAAGAAAGTAGTTTTCTTAATATTTTAAATGAAATCTATTCAAGAAAATATCTGTCGTTTCGTTCGACCACCTTTCGTCATTTTTAAAGTAAAGTGATAACTCTTGTCACTGTGGTCCATGATTTCATCGACTTTTTTTTGTGATTGATCGACCCAAGGTGTATCTTTGACATCAAAATTTCCAGATTGAAAACACTTGAACCAACTTCATCTCACGCATATCCTAATACTGCATTATGTTCATAAGACTCACACATCTGAGCTACATTCTTCTCTTTTTAAAAGAAAACTTCAAAATGTCCCGACTTTCTTTCTCATTGTAATTTATTTTTAAGATGCAATAACTTTTGATTGAAAAAATAAATACACAACTTTTTGTTTTAATTACTCTTCGATATGGCAGCTGTTAAACTACATAAATATTGCCAAATTCGATTAAATATTACCAGAGGTATGCTGTTTTAAAACTACCTACCAGGAAAATAAGAGAAAAAATTTTTTTTGATTTAATATTTATAATATATGTAAAAATAATTTTGAAAAAAACCAATTTGTATAATTAAAATATAAATCGAACAAATGTATTTATATAAACCGAGCTGAACTTTACGGACAACCCAATAAAATATTCAAATTGTAGTACATTAATGAAAGACTATCACATAATGAAACATGAACAGTAAAGTGCAATTTTACCGCTTGCTGAACCAGGTAACGTAATACGAGACAAAGCGGAGAACTTTGAAAACTAAAATACAAAGAGATAGATGAGAGAAAAGAGTAGTAAATTTATATTTGCTTTAATGAAACATTCTAAAACTACAAAAGAGCTTATCATAGCTTTTTTATCAAAAGCTCAATAGATCTTCGCTTATTTTACATTATTTAATTATTTAAATATATCGCAAAATTGAGCTACTTTGAACAATTTTTCAAAGACTGCTAAGGCTTAACAATTTTACAAGTATTAAAAATATAAAAAAAAACAAAAACTGTGTGTGGCCTTCGAATGCCCGACAGAAGCGAAACTTGTATTTATCGTGTTAAAGATAATCAATCGATCGATATATAAATATGTACTTATTGCGAGAAAATGAAACTAAGAAATAAAACAAAAGAAAAAAGATAGAGAAATTTAATAATTTAAAGATATTATTGTGAATATTCGAAACAGTATTTATAAAATTATTATTGATTCAGTTTCCATCTCTCCTATTTAAAAAAAAAAAAAATTATACGAGTAGCTTATAGTAACTAAAATATAGTATATTATATTTTATATAGTTATTATATTTTTGCATTTAATTATAATAATTATTATTTCAATATAAGTTATTCTATTAATATATCAACTATAAGAAAATAAAAATGATTAAAATATGAAATATTTTACTTTATTCAATAAAAAAAAAAAATATCTTGAATAACCTCCAAATTCCATCTTATTAATGTTAACTTTTGGATATCAGGTTTTAGAGCTTTTACCGACGTCTAAAATGGCACATACAAGATCTTTACATTAACTTTGTTATCTTTCTGGCCAGTTTGTTCGGATGTCAGATGAAAAAAATGTTATCTTTTAGAGCTCTAAGATAACTTTGTGCTGAGCGGGTTATTATGTATACTTTTTAAAATCTAATTATCAGAGGTTTTCAACTTAATGGATAGCTACTTAGTTCCAAGGTAAATACACCCGATGTTTTCTTACACAAACTTTTTTTACACGATTTTAATTTAACACGCATATTGACCGTTTACTTTGAAAGTGGTGTAAGTCCATTTAAAAAAAAAACAAGATCACGTAATTTATATTTAATTTAGCATCAACTTTTTGTTTATAACTAGTTGGTGTTTAATTCCTTTAAAAATGCCAATGCTTTGTCACATTTAAAATTAGCCTGTAAAAAAAATTACGTAGAAAGAAATTTATATATGTAAATTACATATTGAGATAAATTAGTAAAAACACTGCCAGACTTGGCATAATTAATCTATATTTTTTTATTGACAAATATGTAAACCTTTAATTTTCTTAAGAAACAGAAAATGGACTTGCATCATTTTCAAAATAAACGGTCCATATATAAATTATCCGACAGGAATGTTAATAATAGTAACATAAGATTTTTATTGTCTTCATAATCAAATATCAATATTAACACTATAAAAATATATGTAAAATAAAAAATCTCCGTAATAAAGTTAATCGTAATTAAATGTAAATATTTTCTATTTGATTAAATCAAAAAATTATTAACAGAAAATTAATTTAGACAAAAATTGTCTCGTTATATTTGCAAACTAGAAAATAATCAAGACGTAGTTCTATCGGGTTAGGAGAGAAAACGGAGTATCGATTCGTGGGATACGCTTAGAGAATTAAAATGTTTAACGGTTAATCATGTTATCAATTTAAGTGCAACTTTAATCGCGTAAAGAAACAATTAGCTTGGCAAATATATCTGAAATAATTTTTTACTTTTTTTTTTCAAAGTTTGCATGAGGCTGTTATCTGAGAAGAAGTTAAACATCTCGTACAAATTAAACTTCCATTTTTGATAATATTAAAAGAAATAAATCATCTGTTTTTTACTTTTTTGTATTAAGATTTGTTATAACATATCTTATATATATATAAATATAAGGTATAATATATATATTGCAATATGTAGAAAATATACTGTTTCAATTATGTTTTTTTATGTTGCATAATCTTTTTTTTTTATAAGTGGTATAAATTTAATTGAAGAGTATAATAGTTTCAGTCAGGCATACAAAACTTTTTTTCATATTGTTAATAAAGTAGACACACTAAATCATTACGAATTCAGCAAAAAAAGTTTCACTTTAAAATCTTAATGCTACAAATTTTTAATTTTTAATTTTTTCCCCCGAAGTAATATATAAGTTATAGAACCTTATTTTTCATTACTCGTTTTTTATTATCGAATAATAAAATTAAACATGCTTGTATTTTATAAACATTGTTCAAATTCATGAAAACATGTAGCAATCTTTTTAATTCAATTCAAACTAAAACTTTGAAATATCTCGAAATTGGAATAATGGTCTCATACCATTAAAAAAAAAAAAAAAAAAAAAAAAAGAACGAATCATAACCAAAACTTTTTATGTTCATTTATTTCATATTTTTAAAGATATCTTTTATTTGCAGATGTGTACCGATTGAGAATCCTCTCGGTTAAACAGGTTATGATAGTTCTGACGATATAATATACTATATATAGAGAGGAGAGGAAAAGTTGCTGCGCAGACGACAAAATTAAAAATGAGAGGAAACTTTAGCTCGTTCTCGATCAAAGTGATGAAGACTAGAGCTCGTATTCAATCAAGTTTGAGAACATTTAATCGAGTTGAAAAAGTTATAGAGAGAGATAAAAAGAAAGCATTTTAATCGAATTTAGAATTAATTTCAAGATCGTTCATTGGAAAGAATTTCATTCATGTTTACTTAATAATTTTACTTTTCTAAAAAAAAAAGGAATCTTTTTTATACGTAAATAATTCTAAAATCATTAAATTAAAAGAATTTTTCTAGAATTTGAATAACTCCGTATAGTACGGCATTTTTATAGAATCATTTCGTTTTAGTAGAGTTTGAGAATTAGGGAGAACTTTCATAAAAAAAGGGTATCATAGAACATGGTTTTACTCTAACATGGTTTGAAAATAGACGAATCCCCAAACAATACCGAACGTCATGTGAGTACAGAGAGACAGGGTCGTCAAAATAACACAAATTTATTTAAATAAAAACATAACAAAAGTATGTATGTAGGTTTAATGAATATATATAGTAGGACTTTGATTAACCAGCGACAAACGACACGGATAAATAATCAAAGTTCAATGAATAATCAAAATTAGGGTTGAATTATTTTAAATAAGATTCTTGTATGCAAAAAAGAGTATTTTACTATGACTGTTTTTATAGTATATATGTATTTAATTATGAAAGTGATCAAAGTTAAAATTAAAAAAAGAAAGGAGGTTTATCAGTTATTTCACACATTATTTTAAACCTAATTAATTGAATGTAATATTCACTATATTGTCAAAAATGAACCATTAGATAATGGTTGTTATATTTACATTATATGGAATTCATTTAGTGTTCAAATGTAATCTTTTAAATATCTCGAAGAAAGAGATTTCTGACATAAACTAGTTTAATAATTATGGTCACAATATGTATATGTGTATGTATTTTATTTACCCAACCAACTAGCTATAGAAACGTATACTACTCGCATTAGAAAAAAGTTAAAAAGGGAATGTCCAATGTACATAAAAATTGAAAAATAGAAAATGAACAAAATAAAAAAAAATATATTTGTATTTTATATATATATATGGATATGTTTTATATGTATATATTATTATTATATTAATATTATTATAATAATATTATAATAATATATTAATAATATTACGTAGGATGAAAGAGACCGTTTCTCAGAAATGCATTTGTTTGTTTAGGTACGCGATACCGCTTGAAAGAGTCGGTCGTCTGAGGTTTTATTGCACCGAACCTCTCAAATATTCCCTATCGAAAGTAAAGAAATAGTCTAGATGTTTAATATTCGGAAATGGTCGGGAAGTTCGAGAAAGATAGAAGAAAAATATAAAAGAGAAGTAGTTCGTAGTTGTTCAGTTCACAACCAGGTTGAATCAGCGTTAGTTAATAGTGTGTAACATTATACCTATGTAATCTAAATAAGACCACCTTTAATTTTATTATTCACTACCACTTTTAACATATCTCTACAATTATATATAATATGTATATTTTGCATATGTATTTAATACAAAATAATATTTATATTTTCTTATCTTTATCAGAATATTGTTATCTGTTTGCATTTTTATTTTATTATTTATTTACCACTTAAAAATGCATTTTTACGCAAACTTTTCATTTATACTATAATCTTATTTATAATATAATATAACTTTTTTTATACTTAATCTTGTTTTGTTACAACTTCCAACAAATAATTACGGAATTCTTTTATAATTAGTGTAATCTAAAGAGAGAAATAAAGTTGAGTTTATTGAAATAAAGAAAACATATTTATTTATAATCAGAGATTATGTTAAATTTAAGGAAAAAAGTTTTTTTATGAAGTTGTATTTGTGCAAATATACCCAATCAAGAAATTAACGAGGATAAGGCAACAGAGAACCATGATCTTGGTTTGAAAAACGTCGGATAAACGCAAACTTATTCATCATGTTTTATTGTATATGTATGTACAAATATAATCATTTTTCTACTTAGATTTGTGGTAAAGTAGTGAAAAATACTTTATCATTCATTAATTGACTAACTGGCTTGCAAAAATTGCTTTAATAATAATGTTTCTTTAATTATAAAAATAAAATAAAATTGTTATTTAATTTTAGAGAACCAGCCGCATTTTTATATCATTTATTCGTTTTATTACATAACATAGTATTTTTTAGTAATCTTATAACGGTTTTTGTCCGAAGTTTTCTTGTAATATAAGTTAAAATTTTTCATATTATCATGGCGTGTTGTTATCGTACATAGCTAACTAATTACATTATAGCTCGTACTTGACATAAATCTATTTATTTTTTTTTTGGGGGGGGGGGATACCTAATTTTTTTCCATTTTTTTTAAATATTTGAGGTAAAAGTACCATATTTCAGGAATATTTTGTGAAAATTTCAAGTCGATCCGAGAAAAATTGACGGAGATACAGCATTTTTGTATGCTTTATATTATAAAAAAAAGGATTAATCGACCTGAAATCAAAACTACGCTTCAAAGCAAAGAAGGTCGGGTTAGACGTAGACAAGAGCAACAACGTATTCTGGACACCTCTGATGACAGTTCCGTAATGTACAGACCCGAAATTGTCGACTCTATGCAAGTAAAAGAAAAAAAAAAATACCTCTTTACTTATGATGAATTTTGAAATTTCTCAATGTCAAACATTATATCGATTTTCCTGCAACTAGCTTTATAAAAGTTAGGGGACACTGTCACTCAAAATCTACTGAACCGATCGATTTGATTTTTTGCAAACTTTTTCTACACATATTTAGCGAAGTAACGTTGTCGAGTTTTTTTTTTTCTTTTTTTCTAATTTTAAGTATTTTTTATAAGGGCTCAAATGTCGGTTTCTTCGTCGAAAATCGGGTTTTTGACTTTAGAATGGCGCCAAAAATCCAAAAATGAAACACAAATTTTTTTCTCCACAGGCTACCTAGATAAACTTATAAACTAACAGAATCGCTTGAGTTTTTTTGTTTTTGATGACCCAGTCTTGAGTTCTAATGTCCACCGCAAAACGCGTTTTTTCCGCGGCGCCTGAAAAAAGTTGCTGCCACTGGCTCAAATCTTTCTATTTTTTAACGAAAATTTCACAGAGTATTCTTAAAATGTGACTTGACAATACCCCAATTGGAATTGCATCCTTTATATTAATCATTTCTTCAATAAAAACTCAGAAAAATATGCCATTTTTCGACCGAATTACCCTTCCCCCCCCCCCCCTCTTATGCGATGAAAAGATCTTTGTCTCGGAATTATCAAGATATTCTCATGAAAATCGTTACGTAAAATACGCCTGGATCTCGTGCTTTTGCAGTTATCCTTACACACCCAAAGAGATATCACGAACTTGCAATTCTATTCTCAAAAGTATTTATAATGTCCTCGTGAGAGATATTCCATTCCTTATTGAGAATATTTTCCAATAATGTTTGAAATACTCAAATTCAAATAAATACTAAAAAGCAAGAAAAACCAAATGAATAAATCCTTTCCGCTAATTAAGACAACTTTGATAAAGTTATTAAATAACGAAAACAATTGAATCAACAGGGAAAACATTAGCGAAAATGACATTTATTTCTATTTAAAATTTATAATTCGAGTTTTACCGATAACTAAAATTATTTAGAAAATATCCTACACATTTACTCAAACAATTGAAAATATTTTATTAATAATTGTTATGAAATTTATACCGTTTATTACAACAACGTTCTATTCAAACGGAAAACGAAATTTACTGTATAAAAATGATATATTGTCGTGAAATTGCAAAAAAGCTGTTTATTAGAAACACAGAAAGATAACGTGGGAGAGAAAAAGTTACGTGGATGGTCAGTTAATGCAATACGAGCTTGAAAATAAATAAAGTTACGTACTACCAAGGTTTTTTATACCTAGCTTTTATTGAGGAAGCCATATAACACCTAACTTGATTTTTATTTTTGTGAAAGCCGTCGTTGGTTGTAAAATTTAATATATATGACAATGCACGTTTCTTGCGTTAAAAAAATTAAGAAAATCGTTAATACAAGATAGATTCGAGCATATAGCGGCACAGTTTTACTTGATCATTTTTTATTTCTATATACGAACTCTGCTCGGAAAGAAAATATTTCTTGTATTAATTGTAAAAATTCTTTGTATTAATAGAGATGAATGACCGTTCAAAAGTTTGAATCTCATTGTCAGATATGTAAAAAGAATTTAGTTGTTACCTTCACCGAATTCATGTGAATTTTTTTCAGGAAGACAATTTTTTTCGTGTGCCTTGTAAAATTTCATTTTTATGAATCCTTAACTATGAGAAAGCGTCAAACCACTCATCCCATAATTGTAAGAGAATTACTGGCCAAAAACATATCGCATTTACTCTGCAATCCAGACTTGGAACTTTATGACTGTTTTTCGTTTTACCTCGAATTCTTATCTATTCGCATTTGCAAGTGAAGTATCGATTATGATTTTAATTCTAGCAATAAACGAATTTTTCGTAAGATCGAATTTTTGACTAGATCAAATTTTTAAACGTTTTTAGTTAAACTTTTGAACTTCAAAAAATGTAAATAAAGAGGTTAATAAAATGATTAATCTTAAGCTTTGAATTAAAATTCTGCAATAATTATTCTTTTTTTTTATTGACTTTACGACAATTATAGTTATAATTATAAATATATTCTTTCATTATTGTAGAATTTTTTTTTGCTTTATTTTATTATTTATCCTATTCAGGGATGCTGACATATATTACGTTTATATTACTTTTTAAATTACCGTTCAAGTGACATATTTGTTTTTCTATTTTTTTTTAATTAATAGAATTTTTGTCGACTGAAAATGTATAATATGTAACACAAAAAAAATGAAATATAAATAATAATATATAAGTAAAAAATTTATCGATATACAATGATAGGTTCAAATATCACAACTGAGCCTAATTTATGGAAATAGTTGTGTAACTATGATGAAAAATAAACATTATTAACGTTTCCAATAAATTGACAAGTGATGCGACGAGAAAATTAGTTTTAATTAACGACAATATAAGGCGTATACTTATATAACATAAAATATTTCATATAAAAAAATTGTATAATGGCAAAAAAAATAGTTTGTTAGGTAATATTTTTTTTTCTTTGTTCTTCTTTGATAGAAACATGCCACTAAACATTCTAATACGCGAAAATCTAACATTTCTGTACTTACACGCAAAAATATAATTACATTTCGGAATATAACTGACTTTTACCCTTGTATGTAGAACGGAAAAAAAAAATTAAAAAATCCAGTTTTTAAATTAACTTTAAATTTGTTAGAGTTTAATGATAAAAATGTAACACGTATTATATGCAAAAGAAAAGAAGAAAAAATGAAGAAAAGAGAAAAAGAAGAAAATTATGTGAAAGAGAGAAATATAAGAAAAAAGTAAAAACGATATGAATACAGATATAAAGAAAGAAAAGGACGGAAAAAAAAGAAGAAAGAGCAAAAGAGAGTAAGTACGCTCCTGTTTTCCGTAATAATTTCTGTACACGTGAGAAGCTACAATTTCTCTTAACAGTAGCCTCAGAAAATACACAGGATGCTTTTACTTCTATACTATTTTTTACACCACTCTTTCGTTTACCCGTCATCTCGCTTTTTCTTATTTAAAGAAAAGGACTTGCAACTATAGCAATAGACCTTGCGTTTCGCATTGGAGTGCAATTTAAAGGAAAAATGGTTATCATTGTCAAGAAAAGAACAAAGCGCATCGCAAACAGAATTCAGGATCGTGATTTTCACTTAACTTCAACTCGTTTCATTCACTTTCTTTTTCCCTATTATTATTTTCTACTAATTCTCGGTTTATAATTAAAAACAGTTAAGCACGCAATAACTTAATCGATGGAATCTCACCTTTCCAGGAATACAAATCTGTCCGGTATAAATCTACGAACTTCTAATGACCGTATATTTTTTTTCGTAATTATAAAGAAAATTATGAAACCTGAATTCAAGAAATATTAAATTCACGTCTATATTTTAAGTTAAAATCGATTATTGCAACATTAAAATCTTATTGGTTACCTATTAAAGATTACAGAATAAAACGTGTATATCGAATTTAAAAATGATGAAAGATTTAATTAAATTTAAAAAAATATTTAGTGTAAAAAAAAGAATATAAAGAAATTGTAGTTACAATGTCTTTCTTTTTATAAAACTTTTTTTTTCGATATTAATATCCACAAAGAAGATTACTTAATAGATAAACATTAAATTCAATCAGAAGAACTTTCATTAACATAACGATATCGTTTTATTAGTTTATTTTAAGTATAATGAACCGTCAGATTCTAAGTTTTCAATACAGGTTTTACACAGTTATATTCGGAGATTTTCTTCGGAATGACTTAATACACATAAAATAAGAAATCTCGTTGAGAAGTATCCGAGACTAAATCTTGTCTCAAGAATCTCTTTCAAGTATTCTGTCCGCATGACTTCACTTATTCCAACATTCCAACTATTCATCGTTAGAAGTGATGTTGAAACTTACTTTTAATATTACGAAATGTTATGTAATCTTGACCGAATAATTCTTTAAAATTTAAAGATTTTTACTATTTCTACAAAATAACGAGGAAATATACTTGTTGAAAAATCCAAAATATTTGCAAACTTCTGTATATATTGTGTATTAACCTCTTTAAAGATAAATTTTCAACTTTAACTATTTAAAAAATGTTTATTTTTCTTCATTTTATTTATTAAATAATAATTATAAAATTACATACATATAAAATATAAAAAGTTCAAATTTTGTAATTTTCCAAACAATTCAAAACGAAAAAGAAGCAAATACTTTAACAAATGAAAGAAATATAAATTAAATGTTCACGTACAGTGAATATTCCAGAGCGAGGTACATTTTTGGAAATAATATTTGAAATACTATTTTAAATAATAAATTCTAAATTCTCTTTAATTGAAATAAAATAAATCAAGTAACAAATGAAATTTCACAGTAAATTAAATTTTATATTAATAATCTAAAACATGATATCAAAATTTTTATCTTCGAGTTTTAGGTAAATATTATATTTTTAACATAATAATTAATAAAGAAAACTATTACAAAATAAACATGCACAAATTATTTCAAAAATTCACCAACTTTGATAACAGAAAATGATGTTTTCTATTAGAAATTCATTCGATGATCAGTAACTCGAATAAGTATAAGCGTCTGTCAGTGAATTGAATATACGATGTATTTCGATTAAGTAAGTCTTTATTACTTTCCCTCTTTAACCGGTTTGAGGGATCAGTTCTCTCTACAAACATTTATTATATCCTTTCATTTCTCCGCATTGTTACACAACTAAATTAGATAAATAAATAAACGTTAGTAATAAAATTAATAATTCAATAAACACAAAAAAAAATAAATCATTTGATTAAAACTTAAATAATATAATAGCAATTAATAACCTGTATTACATACTTTTCTAAAAGTTCGCTGCAGCAAATTGATTAAAAACAAAACTGAAAATCTTACTTCCATCTAATTGCGATAGTTTTTTCCCCTGAGAAATGACCCCCCCCAGCCCCACCCTCAAAAATGTATCTATTTCTTTCTTCTTCATAATTTACATCTATATAAAATGTGTCGTTTGCCGTCTACTTTTGCAGACCCTGTCTTGACTACAAAGTTTAACAACGTTCGAGAAAAAATATTATCAAGGAGAAAGCATAGAAAGGCGAACGCACCATTATTGAATCTTAACGAAGAAGAAAAATTAAAAAAGAGATGAGAAGAGAAGAGAACTCCGCCGATAAACGCACCTTATATAAAAATTTCCTAACGAAAGAAAAAGATATAAAAAAAAATTAACCTTAAAAGCACTTGTTATTTACGCCACTGCGTTCCTACGAGCAGTTGAGCGCAAAAAAATTGGCATAAAACTTTTAGAACTAAGAAAAATGAAGATATACATTTATTTGCTAGCTACCTGCTAATTCGAAATCTATATTTGTTATGTCTTTTAATAAATTTTTTAATTAGTTATTGATAATTAAAAATTCAAAAAAATTGTTTTTTATATGTCAGTAAAGCAACGTAGTTGGCCACAGCAGAAAAAAATGAATAAGTGCACTAATTTGCTAACAAAATTTTTATTTAAAATACATAACTTTTAACTTTATTAATTAATTATTTAA
>QUOG01000117.1:0-14469 GCA_010416905.1 Polistes dorsalis
TTCTAAGAATATTGCGGTCCATACAAATGAATATAGATTTCGCGAACAAAATAATGGGCTGATTTCTTTGTAGGCATTGTCACGAAATCTTCGGGAAGATTAAAAATCATCGATTTTCGACATGTTTTGAGCACCTTTTGTGTAGAATTCGATTTTTTTTCGCCGAAATATTATCGTTGCGATCCGGTGACTGCAATATTTGCGAGTTTAAGGATACTATTTTTTCGCTGACTGAGAATTTTTTCGTATTTTATTGAAAAAATATTCTAGCAAGCTTCTAGATCTATAAGTGCTCTCAAACTATAGAATCGTCTTCTGTATGCTCTTTTTAGTCTTAATTTCGAAGGATTTTCCAAGAATATTGCGGTCCGTATCACTGAATATAGATTTCGCGAACAAAAAAAAGGGCTGATTTCTTTGCACGCAAAGTAGCGAACTCTTCGGGAAGATGAAAAATCATCGATTTTTGACATGTTTTCAGCACTTTTCGTGTAGAATTCGATTTTTTTTCGCCGAAATATTATCGTTGCGATCCGGTGACTGCAATATTTGCGAGTTTAAGGATACTATTTTTTCGCTGACTGAGAATTTTTTCGTATTTTATTGAAAAAATATTCTAGCAAGCTTCTAGATCTATTAGTGCTCTCAAACTATAGAATCGTCTTCTGTATGCTCTTTTTAGTCTTAATTTCGAAAGATTTTCCAAGAATATTGCGGTCCATACCACTAAATATAGATTTCGCGAACGAAAAAAAGGGCCGAAGGTTTTGTACGCAATGTCACGACACCATCGGGAAGATTAAAAATCATCGATTTTCCACATGTTTTGAGCACTTTTCGTGTAGAATTCGATGTTTTTTTGCCGAAAAATGATCGTTCGATCCGGTGACTGCAATATTTGCGAGTTTTAGGATACTATTTTTTCGCTGCCTGAGAATTTTTTCGTATTTTATGGAAAAAATATTCGAGCAAGCTTCTAGATCTTTAAGTGCTCTCAGATTATAGAATCGTCTCTGTATGCCATTTCAAACTTTATTTGGAAAGATTTTCTAATAATATTACTTTCCATAAAACTAAATATAGATTCCGCCAACGAAAAAAACGGCTTATTTCTTTGTAGGCATTGTCACGAAATCTTCGGGAAGATTAAAAATCATCGATTTTCGACATGTTTTGAGCACCTTTTGTGTAGAATTCGATTTTTTTTCGCCGAAATATTATCGTTGCGATCCGGTGACTGCAATATTTGCGAGTTTTAGGATACTATTTTTTCGCTGCCTGAGAATTTTTTCGTATTTTATGGAAAAAATATTCTAGCAAGCTTCTAGATCTATAAGTGCTCTCAGACTATAGAATCGTCTTCTGTATGCTCTTTTTAGTCTTAATTTCGAAAGATGTTCCAAGAATCTTGCGGTCCATATCACTGAATATAGATTTCGCGAACGAAAAAAAGGGCCGAAGTTTTTGTACGCAATGTCACGAACTCATCGGGAAGATTAAAAATCATCAATTTTCCCCATGTTTTGAGCACTTTTCGTGTAGAATTCGATTTTTTTTCGCCGAAACATTATCGTTGCGATCCGGTGACTGCAATATTTGCGAGTTTAAGGATACTATTTTTTCGCTGACTGAGAATTTTTTCGTATTTTATTGAAAAAATATTCCAGGAAGTTTATTGATCTTTTAGTGCTCTCATATTATAGAATCGTCCTCTGTATGCCATTTTTAGCCTTTATTTGTAAAGATTTTCTAAGAATATTGCGGTCCATACCACTGAATATAAATTTCGCGAACGAAAAAAAGGGCCGAAGTTTTTGTACGCAATGTCACGAACTCATAGGGAAGATTAAAAATCATCGATTTTCCACATGTTTTGAGCACTTTTCGTGTAGAATTCGATGTTTTTTCGCCGAAAAATGATCGTTGCGATCCAGGGACTGCAATATTTTCGAGATTTAGGGTACTTTTTTTTCGCTGATTGAAAATTATTTCGTATTTTATTTAAAAAATTTTCCAGGAAGTTTCTTGATCTTTAAGTGCTCTCATATTATAGAATCGTCCTCTGTATGCCATTTTCAGCCTTTATTTGAAAAGATTTTCTAAGAATATTGCGGTCCATACAAATGAATATAGATTTCGCGAACGAAAAAAAGGGCCGAATTATTTTTACACAATTTCACGAACTCTTCGGGAAGATTAAAAATCATCAATTTTTGACATGTTTTGTGCACTTTTCGTGTAGAATTCGAATTTTTTTCGCCGAAAAATGATCTTTGCTATACGGGGAGAGAAATTTTTTCGAGTTTTAGGGTACTTTTTCTTCGCTGCCTGAGAATTTTTTTGTATTTTATTTAAAATATTTTCTAGCAAGCTTCCCGATCTTTAAGTGCTCTCAGATTATAGAATTGTCTTTTGTATGCTCTTTTTAGTCTTAATTTCGAAAGATTTTCCAAGAATATTGCGGTCCATACCACTAAATATAGATTTCGCGAACAAAATAATGGGCTGATTTCTTTGTACGCAATGTCACGAACTCTTCGGGAAGATGAAAAATCATTGATTTTCGACATTTTTTGAGCACTTTCTGTGTAGAATTCGAAGTTTTTTTTCAGAAAAATGATCTTTGCGATCCAGGGGAGTTAAATCTTTCGAGTTTTATGGTCTTTTATTTTCGCTGCATGAGAATTTTTTCGTATTTCATTGAAAAAATTTTTTAGCAAGCTTCTAGATCTATAAGTGCTCTCAGACTATAGAATCGTCTTCTGTATGCCCTTTTCAGCCTTTATTTCGAAAGATTTTTCAAGAATATTGCTGTCCATATCACTGAATTTAGATTTCGCGAACGAAAAAAGGGCTGATTTCCTTGTACGCAATAAAACGAACTCTTCGGGAGGATGAAAAATCACCGATTTTCGACATGTTTTGAGCACTTTTCGTGTAGAATTTGATGTTTTTTCTCAGAAAAATGATCATTGCTATCCTGGGAGTAAAATTTTTTCGAGTTGTGGGTACTTTTTTTTCGCTGCCTGACAATTTTTTCGTATTTCATTAAAACATTTTATAACAAGCTTCTCGATCTATAGGTGCTCTTTAACTACAGAATCGTCATCTGTATTTTCTATTCAGCCTTTTTCTTGAAAGATTTTCCAAGAATATTGCTGTCGATACCATTGAATATAAATTTCTCTAACGAAAAAAAAGGACTGATTTTCTTGTAGGCAGTGTCACGAGCTCTTTTGGAAGTTAAAAAATCATCGATTTAAAAAATGTTGTTAGCCCTTTTTGAGTAGAATTCGATCTTTTTTCGCCAAAAAATGATCGTTACGATCCTGGAAGTGAAATTTTTTCGAGTTTTTGCGTATTATTTTTTTCGTTGCCCGAGAATTTGTTCGTATTCTATTGAAAAAAACTTTCTAGCAAGCTTTCCGATCTATAGGTGCTCTCAGTCTATAGAATCGTCTTCTGTATGCCTTTTTCAGCCTTTATTTTAAAAGATTTTTTAAAAATATTGCAATCTAATAAAAAATTATTTATTATTATTATTATTATTGTTCTTGTGTCCCTATACTTTAATTTTCTTTCGACACCCAATATATTTTAAAAACTTAAATTTTAAATGTGTTTGTTTACCATTAAAAGAGTTTTAAAGTGACCTTGATATAACATTTTATAATTTGTTTGAATTTCTTTAGGAAATTAAAGCTTATTTGTACAGCTTCCGTCTTTTTTTCAAAAATCCTATATTTTTAAAATACCTTTGTTGGCAATCAGGTTGTAGAGCATTAAAAGAGCTTTAAAATGACCATGTTATAACATTTAAGTATTTGTTTGTTTTCGATTTATTAAAGTTTTTGTGTACAAAGTACTTCTTTTTTTTTAGACACTCTACGTATTTTAAATATTTTTGCTTAACACAATATTGTTAGGAATTAAGAAAGCATTAAATGGCTATTTTAAGGGGTTATACGCAGTTGCGAGGCTCGAAAAAGACGTATTTTTATGAATTTTTTCTAGAAACAGTTTTTATTTCTCAATTAAAAGTGATGGTAATTCAAATAGAGCCAACTTTTGAGAATACAATAGCGTGTCGATTATGTAAAAATATTAATCTGCACCGCTCCTGTAGATGATTTCCTGAACGTCCTCTAAAAAAAGACGTTTGGCGGTGATCTTCTTTTTGGCGGTTTGGATTATTGAAATTAAAAAATATGGTGGATTCTTTTAAAGGATAGATTAATACAGGTATTAAAACCAAGGAATAATACAAATTTTGATTTTTGACAAAATTGCGTCTATTTGAAAAAAAGTTGTTGTTTTTGACTAAAATTTTCGCTCTAAATTGTTACAAAAAAATAGTAATAAATTTTTAAAAAATTATTCCTTATACTTAATACCTGAGGAATATATCTAAGAAGATTGTGTAAAAATTCGAAACCGATCGGTTAAGCCGTTTTTGAAAAATCGAGATCAACGACTTTGAAAATACCGTTTTGAGAAAAACGCGTTTAAAGTTTCAAAGAGACGTTTACACATAGTTAAAAATTTTTGTTTGCAGCTTACCAGAAGTGAAGAATATTTGTCGGATCGATTTGAAATTTTCAGAGAATATACTTAAATATATGTACATTCCGAAAATGAAAAAAAAAAAAAATCGATTTTTTAAAAATTCTAACTGCGTATAACCCTTTAAAACATTTTGAAATAAGTTAGTCTTTAAGAAATTAATACTTATGTGTAGAGCTTCTTTCTTTTTTTTTATAGTATTTTCTATGTATATTAAAAACTTATGTTTGGCATCAGGTTTTAAGGCATTTAAAGAGATTACAAATAGCTATTTTAAAACATTATAACATTTTTTTTTTGAGTAATTTAAGTTTTTGTGAACAGATTTTTTTTTCTTTAAGAAAACCATTTCTCTAAATACCTTAGTTTTTTTATCAGGTTTTAGAGCATTAAAAAAGCTTTAAAATAGCTATTTTAAAACATTTTAAAATTAGTTAGTTTTTTAGAAATATAAAGTTTATGTGTACATATTTCTTCCTTTTTTTTGAAAAACCAATAGGTTTTAAATACTTTAGTCTTGCATTAAGTTGTTGAGCATTTAAAGAGCATTAAAAAAAATGGTTTTAGAGTTCTTAGAATTTGTTAGTTTTCGAGGTATTTAAGTTTTTGTGTACAATGTTCTTCTTTTTTTCTAGATACCCTATGTATTTAAAATACTTTTGCCTAACATTAGGTTGTTTGGCATTAAAAGAGCTTTAGAATTGTTATTTTAAAACATTTTTAAAAAAAGCTATTCTTTGAGAAATTAAAGTTTATATGTACAGCTTCTTTTTTTTTTTAGAAAACCTATAAATTTTAAATACTTAAGTTTATCCAAAAAATTTTAAAGAATTTATAGAGCTTAAAAATGACAATATTAAAACATTTTAAGATTTTTTTGTTGTCGAGTAATTAAAGTTTTTGTGTACAGATTCCTACTTTTTTAAAAACCCTATATATTGTAAATACTTAAATTTTAAATTAGGTTGTAGAGCATTAGAAGAGCTTTAAAATGACCATGTTATAACATTTTAGAATATTTTAGTTATAGAGTTAATAAAGTTTTTGTGTAAAAAGTTCTTTTTTTTTATACACTCTATGAATTTTAAATACTTTGGTTTCACATCATGTTGTTGGGCAATAAAAGGGCTTAAAAATGGCTATTTTAAATAATTTTAAAATTTTTTAGTTTTATAGAAATACAGGGTTTATTTGTACAGATCACTCCCTTTTTCTTAAAAAACCAATATGTTTTTAATACTTAAGTATTTCATTAAGTTGTTGAGCATTTAAGGCGCATTAAAAGAAGTGGTATTAGACCTCTTAGAATTTGTTAGTTTTCGAGGTATTAAAGTTTTTGTGTACAAAGTTCTTCTTTTTTATTAGATACCCTATGTATTTAAAAAACTTTTGCTTAACATTATGTTGTTAGGCATTAAAAGAGCTTTAAAATGGGTATTTTAAAGCATTTTAAAATTTGCTTTACTTCGAGTAATTTAAGTTCTGGTTTAAAGATTCTTTATTTTTTTTATAAAAACCATTTTTTTAAATACCTTAGTTTTATATCAGGTTGTAGATCATTAAAAAAACTTTAAAATTGCTATTTTAAAAAATTATAAAATTAGTTAGTTTTTAAAAATATAAAGTTTATGTCTACAAATCTCTTTCTTTTTCTTGAAAAAAATTTAGGTTTTAAATAGTTGAGTCTTGCATTAGGTTGTTAAGCATTTAAGTAGAAATAAGATAACTGGTTTTAAAATTTTTAGAATTTGCTAGTTTTCGAGTTATTAAAGTTTTTGTGTACAAATTACTTCTTTTTTTGACACCGTATGTATTTAAAGTAATTTTGCCTAACATCATGTTGTTGGATATTAAAAAAGCTTTAAGATAGCTATTTTAAAACATTTTAAAAAAAAGTTAGTCTTTGAGAAATTAAAGTTTATGTGTAAATCATAATTCTTTTTTCTTAAGAAAACCATAAAGTTTTAAATATTAAAGTTTAGGATAAGATTTTATGCATTTATAGAGCTTCAAAATTCAATATTTAAACTTTTTAAAATTTGCTTGTTTTCGAGTAATTAATGATTTTGTGTACAGATCCATTCTTTTTTTTTTTAAAAAAAAACCAGTTTCTTAAATACTTTTGCTTAACATCCTTGTGTTTAGCAATAAAAGAGCTTTTAAATGGCTATTTTAAAACATTTTAAAATTATTTAGTTTTATAGAAATATAGAGTTAATGAGTAAAGATCCCTCCCTTTTTCTTGAAAAACAAATAGGATTTAAGTACTTAAGTTTTAAATCAGTTCGAAGAGCATTAAAGGAGCATTAAAATGACCATGTTATTACATTTTAGAATTTGTTAGTTTTAGAGTTATTGAAGTTTTTGTGTGCCAATTACTTCTTTTTTTTCAAAACCGTATGTATTTAAAATAACTTTGCCTAACATTATGTTGTTGGATATTAAAAAAGCTTTAAGATAGCTATTTTAAAAAATTTTAAAAAAAAGTTAGTCTTTAAGAAATTAAAGTTTATGTGTAAATCTTAATTCTTCTTTCTTCAGAAAACCTAAAAGTTTTAAATATTTAAGTTTAACAGAAGATTCTGAAGCATTTACAGAGCTTAAAGTGACGAAATTAAAACATTTTAAAATCTGCTTGTTTTCTACTAATTGAAGTTCTTGTGTACAGATTCCTTCTTTTTTTTTAAAAACCATATATATTTCAAATTCTTAAGTTTATATCAGGTTGTAGAGCATTAAAAGAGCTTTAAAAGACCATGTTATAAAATTTTAGTATTTTTTCGTTTTCCAGTTATTAAAGTTTTTGTGTACAGATTCCTGCTTTATTTTAAAACCCTATATATTTTAAATACATAAGTTTTCAATCAGGTTATAGAGCATTAAAAGAGCTTTTAAATGACCATCTTTAACATTTTAAAATTTGTTAGCTTTCGAGTTATTAAAATTTTTGTGTACAAAGTACTTTCTGAAGTTATACTTCTTTTGGCGCGTTAGGGAAAATGTAATGGGGAGTGATTTGGTTCCGAGCGTCTGGGAAAACGACACCATGAAGTTTGTCGGTATTTACGACGCGCGGCAAAACGATTTCAAGTTTACGGCATGAAGCATTCTCTCTTCTTCTTTCCCTTTTTTTCTCAAGCGGGTCACCCATCCAAATACTAATAGTACTCAGCGCTGCTTTACTTAAATGATCGAGCGAGAATTAATGTTGTAACCGCGCTATGGCCGTTGACGCATAAAGTAATTCGATATATCTCCCTTACATTTAATGTGGACTGATATCTATATTTTTATATATTTTTTTTATTCTTTTTATTCTTTCTTATATATATAATATATCGATCGATTGAAAATATTTTTCTTCTTTTTGAAGTTATTTTGTTAACTTAATAGAAAAGTATAATTATTAATTTATCTTCTCATATTTTCAATCCTCCTTCTTTTTACCTTGTCACGCTATAAATATATATATATATATATTTATATAAAATTAAATAACCTCAATAAATAAATGAGAATAAAAATATAATAGTAAAAGAAAAATAATCTTCTTACATTAGAAAATATTATTTATCATCAAGCAGGGAAGAGAAACAGGTTTCTTTATCAACTATATTTTATGTAAAAATAAAATTAATAATAATAATACTAATAATGTAATAATAATAACATTAATTAATAATCTAGAAAAATTAAAAACTAGAAAGGAAAATTAATAACGATAATAATAATAATAATAATATGTTATTTTTATGATAGGTAATCTTTAATTAATTATAAAAATATGGAGAGTGTAGCATAAAAGAATGGAAACGTATTGTGCAATATGAATCTATTGTAAATGTTTTGAAGTTATACTTCTTTTTCAATACTAAATAACGAGCGTAGCCTGACGAGGATTTCCTTCAGAATTCGTGAGGCACTCAACGTAATAACGATTTATGTACCATTTATAAAGATTATAGATTCTTAACGTATATTTGAAATACGCGGCTCAATCATTTTGAAAAGATTGAAAATAACGAAATTTTTTTATCGTCCCTCCTTACTTTTTAAACCGTTGCTAAGCACCCCCTGCTGGGCCTATTAAACAAAGCACTCGTCCTATTCTTCCACTGGACGCCTACGACGTTACGTCTTAGATGAGCAGCGAAGAATTTACAAAGAAAGCGACGAACAAAGCGATTTAAGCTAGAACGAAATAAGAAAAGTATAAGTATTCCTTATACTTCCATAAACGAGGTGAATCTTTTTGTTGAGTCCGTATACAAGCGAGAGGTGAGATTCGTGTTTAATTTTTTGTTAAAACCGCAATTACTTATTATGCTTAATTTATCAACCAGAGCTTTTAAGTTACAAGGCTTTATGTCTGACGAGCTAATATAGTATTATACTTTTTATTTACTTAACCAAGAGTTCTTCTTTTTCTTATTTGTTGTTTTATTTTATTAATTTTGTTAATAATTGTATTTTATTTAAATTGTATTTATTATCTTTATTTTATTAAAGTTTTTATTGAAGTTATATTTTATTTTATTTACAAATGTAGAGTATATATTGGCATTCGGAAAAATTCTAGTTATTTCATATTGAATACAATGAAGATGGAAAAGTAAATGTTTTGTGGCTTAAGTTTTCAGATTCACTAAAGATTCGCTAGAAAATCGTACAGAAAGTTGCTGGACACGTTGCGATTTAAATTAATAAAACAATAGTGCCGATCGGACGTAGATCTCAAACTATTCTCCTTAGCAACAATATAAAAATTAAGATTAAGCGTTCAGATTTATCCATAGTTCAAATTTAATTAATTATTATTAATTATTGAAAATATTGAAAATTTATTTGTTTTGATTTAATTATTTTAATTATTTTAATTTTGAAGTTATTATTAAACTATAACCTCTTGCAGCTTTCTTATTGACCAGGTTCAGTATACATTTCAATTTCTGTTTAAGTTTTCAATATGCCTAAAACTAATGCAGAAAAATGTAGAGATTATCGTCTTCGTAGGAAAAGGAATCAGGAAAATAAGGAAAATAATGAGGAAAATAAGGAAAACATAATGCACGCTAATGCAAAACGTTTTACGGTTCATTGGCTGCGAAAAAAAATGATTCCAAAAGCATATGAATTGCCTGAGAATGAAATTTTATGTACTCCGTCAACTTCTAATTTACTTTACGAACCATCGGCTAAGCCTGTGATTACTAGTAAAAATTTAAATAATTTAAATGTCTCAGCAATAACTAATATAATTGCTATTTATTTTTTCTTTTTGTTTGGTCTTTATGTTTTAAAGTTATTTGAAGGTATTTGAAGTTATTAAATTTATTTTATTTGTTGACATTTATTTTACATTTATTTCTTCAAGAAAACCAATTGTCTGCGAATGGAACTTTATGTGCTCCATCGACTTCGAATTTACTAGTGACTTCTGAACCATCGGCTCAGCCTATGATTACCGGTACAAATTTATATAATTTAAAATTCACAGCAATAACTAATAGTATTGCTAATTATTTTTACATTTATTTTATTTGACATTTATTTTACATTTATTTCTTCAAGAAAACCAATCGTCTGCGAATGGAACTTTATGTGCCCCATCGACTTCGAATTTACTAGTGACTTTTTGAACCATCGGCTCAGTCTATGATTACCGGTACAAATTTATATAATTTAAAATTCACAGCAATAACTAATAGTACTGCTAATTATTACTTTTGAATTTATACTTCTTTTGATACATTTCGGAATTTAGTCTTTATATTTTAATTTTACTTCTTCAAGATGCATCGTTGTATACTGCAAAAGATAACAATAACAACTATATTATTGTGCAAGCTGATGTGCATATGGAAAATTCTTCTATGCTGTGTCATCATCGTATAACATCAAAAAACATTACATTAACAAACATGGAGCAAAGTTCACGATCTCAAGCTCGAAATAATTAATATTTAGCTGACGCTTCGATTATACATGTATTGTCTAATCAAGACATTGTACCGGATGAAGAACGCAATTCGTTAAACCAGGATGATTAAACAATCATGGATCAGAAATTACCTCAATCAGATGTACCCTTTATTTATTCTAACTCTTCAGGCCAGTTAGTAATTAATCATTCCACTGGCGAGCAAATTGATATGGATTTAGATCCTTCTTTACCATATAGCAATTATCATCAATTTAAACGATCTCATAAGGAATTTAAAGTAAAATTCTTGGACAATTCATTTGATCATCCATGCTCAGTATGTGACAGATTGTGGTTTAAAAAGGATTTAAAAGAGCTATCTAATGAACATAACGATATTCTAATACAATTTATACCTAATGTACCTATAGAAAATACTAAGCTTTGTAATACATGTATACAAGCTTTAAACAAGAAGAATATTCCTCTAATATCACCATATAACGGCTTCAAATATCCAGATGTACCTTAGCATCTACCATCTTTATATTTAGTTTTTGAAAGATTCATTTCGCCTCGTATTTCTTTTATGCAGATCAGACGTCTGAGACATGTGAATGGTAAATACGCCAGTTATGGTCAATTAAATAACCTACCTGTATCAGTTAATACAATGGTCAAATCTCTTCAAAGAAATATCGATAACGATTATTGTATAAATGTACATATTAAACGTAAGAGAATTGACCGATCTAGTTACTTACATGGCATTGTTAACAAGCGTACAATTAAAGCTTGGCTACAATTTTTATTACCGTCTCCATTGTATAGAATGTACGATATGAAAATTGATGATTCATATTTTAATGATAATCAATATTTTTTGCAGTTATTTTTGAGGTTGTTGGTGCTATATTCATTTTGGTACGCCAAAGAAGTATAACTTCTGACGTGCCTACATAAGTACACACACCAGTTTTTTTTTTAGACACACTATGTATTTTAAATACTTTTGCATAACATCATGTTGTTAGGCATTAAAAGAGCTTTTAAATTACCATGTTATAAAATTTTAAAATTTGTTAGTTTTTGAGTAATTAAAGTTTTTGTGTATAGTTTCCTTCTTATTTTTTAGAAAACCTATGTATATTAAACCCTATGTTTAGCATCAGTTTGTTAGGAATTTAAAGAGCTTACAAATAGCTATTTTAAAACATTTTAAATATGTTAGTCTTTAAAAAATTATAATTTATGTGTACAGCTTTTTTCTTTTTTTTTTTTAGGTAAACCTATAATTTTTAAATACTTAAGTTTAGCATAAGATTTTAGAGCATTTAAAGAGCTTTACAATGACAATATTAAAACATTTTAAAATTTGCTTGTTTTCGAGTAATTGAAGTTTTTGTGTACAGATTCTTTCTTTAGATTTAAAAACCCTATATAGTTTAAATACTTTAGTTTTAAATAAAGATTTATAGCATTAAAAAAGCTTTAAAATGACAATGTTATAATTTTTTTAAATCTGCTAGTTTTCGAGTAATTAAAGTTTTTGTGTATAGATTATTTCTTATTTTTTAAACACCCTTTATATTTTTAATAGTTAAGTTTTAAATCAGGTTGTAAAGCATTAAAAAAGGGCTTTTAAATGATAATCTATAACATTAAAAATTTGTTAGTTTTCGAGTTATTAATGTTTTTGTGTACAAAGTACTTCTTTTTTTTAGACACTCTATGTATTTTAAATACTTTTGCTTAAAACAATGTTGTTGGGCATTAAAAGATCTTTAAAATAGGTATTTTAAAACAGTTTGAAATAAGTTAGTCTTTGAGAAATTAAATTTTTTGTTTACAGCTTCTTTCTTTTTTTTTTGGGAAACCTATAAGTTTTAAATACTTAAGTTTAGCATAAGATTTTAGAGTATTTATATTGCTTTAAAATGACAATATTAAAACATTTTATAATTTACTTGTTTTTAAGTAATAACAGTTCTTGTTTAGAGATTTCTTCCTTATTTTTGAAAACCCAATTTATTCTAAATACTTAAGTATTTAAGCCAAGTTTTAGAGCATTGAAAGATCTTTAAATTGACCATTTTATACCATTTTAAAATTTGTAAGTTGTCGAGTAATTAAAGTTTTTGTGTAATAATTCCTTCTTTTTTTTCTAAGCACCCTATGTATATTAAATATTTATGATTAGTCTAAAAAAAAAGAAGAACATCGTACACAAAAACTTAATTACCATGAAAACTTACAAATTCTAATATGTTATAACATAGTCATTTTTAAGCTCTTTTATTGCTCAACAACGTGGTTTAAAACATAAGTATTTAAAATATTTAGGGTATTTAAAAAGCGAAAGGAATTAGTACCCAAAAACTTAAATTATTCGCAAAAAAGCAACTTTTAAAATGTTATAAAATATCTATTTGTAAGCTCTTTAAATGCCTTATAATCTGATTCTAAACATAAGTGTTTAATATACACTGGTAATCTAAAAAAAAAAGGAATCTGTACACAAAAACTTTCATATTTCGAAAACTAACAAAAATTAAAATAATTCAATGCAGTCATGTTAAAGTAGTGATCTTAAAGCAGTAATTTTAAAGCTCTTTAAATGCTTTAAAATTTTTTAGTAATTATAATTCATAGGGTGTTTAATATTCATAGGGTGTTTAAAAAATAAAAAGGAATTTATAAACAAAAACTTTAATTACTCTAAAACTAACAAATTTTAAAATTTTATAACATAGTCATTTTAAAGCTCTTTTAAGGCTTTATAATCTGATCTAAAACTTAAGTATTTAAAATATATAACGTCTTAAAAAATAAAGAAGGAATCTGTAAACAAATACTTCAATAACTCGAAAACACGCAAATTTAAAAATGTTTTAATATTGTCATTTTAATGCTCTTTAAATGCTCTAAAATCTCATGCAAATCTTAAGTATTTAAGACTTTTAGATTTTCTAAAAAAAAACATAAAGAAGCTGTACACATAATTTTAATTTTTCAAAGACTAACTAATTTTAAAATGTTTTAAAGTACCTATTTTAAAGCTCTTTTAATGTCCAACAACATGATGTTAAGCAAAAGTATTTAAAACACATAGGGTGTCTGCAAAAAAAAGAACTACTTTGTACAAAAAAACTTAATTAACATGAAAACTTACAAATCCTAAAATGTTATAACATGGTCATTTTAAAGCTCTTTTAATGCTCTAAAATCTCATGCGAATCTTAAGTATTTAAGACTTTTAGATTTTCTAAAAAAATACATAAAGAAGATGTACACATAAGCTTTAATTTTTCTAAGACTAACTAATTTTAAAATGTTTTAAAGTACCTATTTTAAAGCTCTTTTAATGTCCAACAACATGATGCTAAGCAAAAGTATTTAAAACACATAGGGTGTCTACAAAAACAGGTGTGTGTACTTATGTACGCACATCAGAAGTTATACTTCTTTGGCGTACCAAAACGAATATAGCATCAGTAAAATCAAAAATAACTTCAAAAAATAAGTATAATATTAATTATTTATACATAAGGAAGAAGAAGGGTTTAATTAAAATAAGAAATAAGAAATTAAATACTTGGTTGAGCAAATACAACAAGGTTCAATACTTTTTTTGCTCGTCAGGGAGAAGCCTTGTGGCATAAAAACCCTGGATGATAATTTAAATAATTTTAAAATACCTTCAATATTTTATATATATACATACAATTTATACATATTGAAATTTAATTAATTCACGTTCATTAGTTTATCTGTTTGTGATTCTATGGCCATGTGAGTTACAAGAGTCTTATGGTAGCTAAAATATGATACAAATAGTCTAGTTGAAACGTTTTCTAAATATCGTGTAAATACAGCATCAATTGTAGTACCATATCGGGTTGTAGGAACTGTTCTGTCATTATTTATTGAAAGATAAAAATCTTCACGTAAAAAGTTGATGAGTACATCAGAATTTTCAGAGC
>QUOG01000117.1:14869-34847 GCA_010416905.1 Polistes dorsalis
AAAATCTTCACGTAAAAAGTTGATGAGTACATCAGAATTTTCAGAGCAGAAATTAACATTAAAATCTCCACTTAATATCATTGGTAGCTTATCTTCGCCTTTACCTATATATGGTGTTCTATATGCTGTGTATGGAGATAGCACCCGTTCCAAGAAATGAATAATATTTTCTATTCTTTGATTTGGAGAAATATAAACTGCTATTAACACAATTATTTTACTATCTTCCGTTGTACACTCTGCTATACAAAAATCACCCACTGATGATATAGCAGTACTAACAAAATCAGACTGTCTCACAGTCATGTCGATATTAGTGGTCAGAAAGTTAGTTGTATCATTCGCATTGTGATAGATAGCAACTCCTCCAGCTCGAATATTTGGTCGTTTGTATTGAATTATACAATTGAAATTTGGTATACTAACAGACTCGTTATCATGTAACCAAGTTTCCCTCAACATTAAAATTTAGATTCTTGTAAAATAGAATCAATCATATCCTTTGAGTGAGCTCGCAAACTTTGACAATTTAAAGTATACAGTGTCAAACCTTTCCTTTGGTTCATAAAATGTTGGATGTCTTTACTAATTGTCACTAAGCGACTATTTGAGAGTCTCTTTTATTCATCTTGAAAACTAATCATTGCAGTTGATGGTCTTCGGCCGTGATAAAAAGTATTATCATTATCTTTTGCTGTAATGTATAAGCCCTCAATAGTTGTTACGCGTGACAAAGCGACATAGACTAATGTCAATTGATGTTTTTTATCATATTCATAAACAACTTCGGGATATGTGCTCCCTTGTGATTTGTGAATTGTCGTCGCACAAGCACAAATTAGAGGTAAATGTGAACGCTTAACGTTAATTGTTTTATTGTTGTTAAGAGAAATAGTTGCAGATCTACGTCCGATCGGCACTGCTGTTTTTTTAATCTGAATAGCAGCAACATGTCCAGCAACTTTCTTTTTGATATTCTGGCCAATCTGTAGTGAATGCGGAAACTCAAGCCACACAACATTTACTTCTCCATCTTCATTGTATTCAATATGAACTAGTTTACCTACAGCTCCATTTGCTAGACCATCAGACACATCTATGTTTGTCGTTATCATGTAGAAAACATCCTTCACAAATATAATTTCGTAAGGCAATCCTCCAGTATCAATTAATGACATTCTGTGCAGCTTTTGGCGAAAAGAAGCTATTTGCTCTGCTGATGATCAACCAGTGAATACATCTTTTGCTATTGAAGTAATTTTGTCTTGTGCAAGATTTAAAATTTTATTGTTATATCTTTTTACAGCTTCATTTGTATTAAATAATTGAATTCCATTCGGACATTTAGTTTCTGCTTCTTCAATAGTTACAAAACGTAATTCTAATAAAGCTAATTCCAAAACGCTAAGTTGTTCACCGCTTCCAATTTTAGTTAATATAGAAGAAAACTGCTGATTTGCTTGCCTCATTACTTGATCTAACTCAACAAATTTTAATCCTCGCAACAAAATAGGTCCAACAATCCTTTGTTTTTGTTGTTTATATATTGGAGTAGCTCTAACTGGAGGTAATTGGCGTAAATCTCCAATAAGAATAATATCTAAACCACCAAAATTAGTGTTGAAATTTCCTGTTATTTGCTTTAAACGTGAATCAATTTGAGCAAGTAGTTCAGCACTAATCATACTGATTTCATCAATGATTAAGACCTTCACGTATTTAAATAATGCTCTATATTGATGAACTATTTCTATACTTAAAGGAAGTAACTTTGACAGAGATATTTTTAAAGCAGTATGTATAGTTGTTCCATCTATAGCGACAGCAGCTTTACCTGTTGAAGCACAAGCAATATAAGAGTTGCAATATCCATCGTTATCAGTGTATCGGTTGTAAATCTCCATGAGAATTTTTATAACGAAAGTTTTACCACATCCTGCTGGACCCGTAAAGAATATTTGAAATGGATCACGATTTGTAGTTAATAGAGTTGAAATACCATGTAGCAAAAGCTCTCTTTGCTTATCGTTTGCCATTCTCATCAACTCACAAAATTGAATATGGGGCATTAAATTTTCTCGTTTCTTAGCAATAGGACCAAGTTTGTTAAGTACAGCTAAGCGAAGATCGCTGTTTACATCGGAAATAGGATCGTTATATAAATTTCGAAATGGATTAGGATCAAGCATAACATGAGCAACATCTTGCATTTCATTATTATCTTGAATACCATCTTCTCGACATAAATTTCGACAAATTTCGATAGTTTTATGGATATCCAAGTTAGATTCAAATTCTTTGCGTCTAATTAAAATTACATCTTCATAATTGTTGTATATTTCAATGAATTTCATTTCAGCGAGTATTTCTTCATCTTCATTTCTAAATGGAAAATGTAAAGATACCATTTCACGTTTATAATTATTCAAATCTTGTCCCATATCATAATTTCTATAACGAATAATACGTGGAACTTTTCTTTTCGTGTACATATTGTTGGGTTTAATGTTATAATTAGCAACAAATTGAGCAAGTGTTACATTTTCCAAATCCTGGTGTCGATGTCCATATTTATCAAAACAATTTTCCTTCCAAATATCTGTAGAATCTTCTACAATACCTATCGCATCTAATTGTTTACGTGTTTTTCTTATTCTTTGACGATCAATTGGCCACATAGTTGGAATGGTGGTAACAATAATAGAACTTTTTGACATTGGCTCCCGCAGTAAATACCAAGCAGCCTCTTGACTAGTTATCTCTACACTGTTAAGCTTATTAACGCCTAATTTTCTGGTTATTTCTACAATGTAAAAATCAGGATTTTCATTCATAAGTTCAATAATCTGACGTTGTAGGTGGCTAATACCACGGTTGGTTTTATTTACATACTCTGCAACGTAATTGGCACATGAATATTATTCAGTGATAAACTGGATATCTGTATTAGAATTTAAAATATTAAATATAAACGGATTGAACGGGTTATGCCATTTTTCACAAGGTTGACGTCTGATAAAAACTCTGGGCCTTTTAATTCCAGCTCAAAGTATATTGTTATAATCTTCATCAGAAGTGATATTTTTATTTTCATAAAATGAATCTATATCTGAGTAATCATTATTTTCGAGATTAATCTAAATAGCTTTGAAACGTTGAAGATAATTTTTAAAATGCGGCTTATCTTTTTGCATGGGTGATAATATGACAGTAGACCTACTAGGCATAAAATTTGCTTCAAATCTGCATTGCTGCGGTTTATTTGCCACTATTTTTTTGTAACATGTAAACGTATGCTTGTGTGTTTGTAGTTTAATGATACTTGATGCTTCTTGAGATGAAACAGATATTAGGTTATCAATTAATGCAATGGCATCCAGCTTATTTTTATGAAGTGCATCTTCTGGAGCAATAGCCAGCCACAGTAGAATGTGAGCGTGTGGACTACCACGATGCTGGAATTCAATACGTTTGAAATAATGTACAACATAGTATTTTCCAAAAGGACTGAATTTAGGTGATTTTAAAATTTGTAATTGTCAAAATTTGATAATGTAAGAGTTCAGCAGATTCTTCAGAAATATTTTCGCCGTTGTGTTTGAATTTATAAAGCTTTTGGAGAAGATCATTCCAACCAATTTCATTGGCACTCACAGTATGGAAAATAGTTGGTTTACACAACTGTCTAATCATGGCAAAAAGGTCTTTTTTACGATCCATCCAATAAGACATTGAATTTGGAATAGCTCTTAGAAACGCAAGATTGGTTTCGATACAATCGTTAATGTATTGTTCATCTTCAATTTGTTTTCTAGTAATTTTGGTATCCTTACTAACGTGTTTAAAAGCAACTGTTAGAGAATCACGGACTCGAATCCTCATAATCTTCATTGCCATATACAATAAATGATACGGTGTAACTGCACGACGATCAGATCTTCTAAGCTCACTAGTAGCCATCATAAATGGTGTTACTTTAATGCCATCTCTAAAATTACAGAACTCACCCAGGTAAATTACAGGAAAAGAAAGTTCTTCTGCATGTTCATCAAATAATAAACTTTGAGGTAAATTTTCTTCGCCAGGTGCAATACGTAAATATTGTTCTTCATCCCACATTAATGTCTGTTGGTGCGCCGTAAGACTCTCTTCTACAGGAATGTGTTCGCTGACATCATTTAGTTCAACTTTGTCGTGAAATTGATTATCATTAAAAAATGAATCATCAATTTTAATATCGTACATTCTATACAATGGAGACGGTATTAAAAATTGTAGCCAAGCTTTAATTGTACGCTTGTTAACAATGCAATGTAAGTAACTAGATCGGTGAATTTTCTTACGTTTAATATGTACATTTACACAATAATCGTCATCAATATTTCTTGGAAGAGATTTGACCATTGTATTAACTGAAACAGGAACGTTAATTACTTGACCATAAATGCCGTATTGACTATTCACATGTCTCAGACGTCTGATCTGCATAAAAGGAATACGAGGCGAAATTAATCTTTCAGAAACTAAATCTAAAGGTGGTAGATGCTGAGGTACATCTGGATATTTGAAGCCGTTATATGTTGATATTAGAGAAATATTCTTCTTGTTTAAAGCTTGTATGCATGTATTACAAAGCTTAGGATTTTCCATAGGTACATTAGGTATAATTTGTGTTAGAATATCCTTATGTTCAAAAGATGGCTCTTTTAAATCATTTTTAAACCACAATCTGTCACATACTGAGCATGAATGTCCAAATGAATTGTCCAAGAATTTTACTTTAAATTCCTTATGAGATCGTTTAAATTGATGATAGTTGCTATATGGTAAATCCATATCAATTTGCTCGCCAGAGGAATGATTAATTACTAACTGGTCTGAAGAGTTAGAATAAATAGAGTGTACATCTGATTGAGGTAATTCCTGATCCATTATTGTAGCTTGGTTTAACGAATTGCATTTTTCATCCAGTACAATGTCTTGATTAGACAAGACATGTATAATCGAAGCGTCAGCTAAATATTGATTATTTCGTGCTCAAGATCGTGAACTTTGCTCCATGTTTGTTAATGTAATGTTTTTTGATGTTATACGGTAATGACACGTCATAGAAGAATTTTCCGTATGCACATCAGCTTGCACAATAATATAGTTGTGATTGTAATCTTTTGCAGTATACAACGATGCATCTTGAAGAAGTAAAAGTAAAAAATAAAGACCAAATTCGCAAATGTATCAAAAGAAGTATAAATTAAAAAATAATAATTAGCAGTACTATTTGTATTGCTGTGAATTTTAAATTATATAAATTTGTACCGGTAATCATAGGCTGAGCCGATGGTTCAGAAGTCACTAATAAATTCGAAGTCGATGGGGCGCATAAAGTTCCATTCGCAGACAATTGGTTTTCTTGAAGAAATAAATGTAAAATAAATGTCAAATAAATAAATGTAAAAATAATTAGCAATACTATTAGTTATTTCTGTGAATTTTAAATTATATAAATTTGTACCGGTAATCATAGGATGAGCCGATGGTTCAGAAGTCACTAGTAAATTCGAAGTTGATGGAGCACATAAAGTTCCATTCGCAGACAATTGGTTTTCTTGAAGAAATAAATGTAAAATAAATGTCAAAAAATAAAATTAATTTAATAACTTCAAATAACTTCAAATAACTTTAAAACATAAAGACCAAACAAAAAGAAAAAATAATTAGCAATAATATTAGTTATTACTGAGACATTTAAATTATTTAAATTTGTACCAGTAATTACAGGCTTAGCCGATGGTTCGCAAAGTAAATTAGAAGTTGACGGAGTACATAAAATTTCATTCGCAGGCAATTCATATGCTTTTTGAATCATTTTTCTTCGCAGCCAATGAACCCTACAACGTTTTGCATTAGCACGCATTATGTTTTCCTTATTTTCCTCACTATTTTCCTTATTTTCCTCATTATTTTCCTTATTTTCCTGATTCCTTTTCCTACGTAGACGATAATCTCTACATTTCTCTGCATTAGTTTTAGGCATATTAAAAACTTAAACAGAAATTGAAATGTATACTGATTCTGGTCAATAAGAAAGCTGCAAGAGATTATAGTTTAATAATAAATTCAAAATAAAAATAATAAAAATAATTAAAATAATTAAAATAATTAAAATAATTAAAATAAAATAACAATAAAATTTTCAACAATAATTATTAACAAATAATAAAATTTAAACTATAGATAAATGTGAACGCTTAGTCTTAATTCTTCTATTGTTGCTAAGGAGAATAGTTGGAGATCGACGTCCGATCGGCACTATTGTTTTATTAATTTAAATCGCAACGTGTCCAGCAACTTTCTGTACGATTTTCTAGCGAATCTTTAGTGAATCTGAAAACTTAAGTAACACAACATTTACTTCTTCATCTTCATTGTATTCAATATGAAATAACTACAATTTTCCCGAATACCAATATATACTCTACATTTGTAAATAAAATAAAATATAACTTCAATAAATATCTTCAAAACTTTAATAAAATCTTCTTCTTCTTCTTCATTCTTTGGTTTAGGCAAATTGCCTGTTTCGTAACGACTTTTTCTGCCTATTGCACTGTTAAATTGTCGCACCATCGTTTCCGTGGGCGTCCCGTGCTTTTACGGCCAACCGGTGACCGTGCAATTCTGACAATTCTTCCGTTGTCCATTCTGTTGATATGTTCGTTCCATTCTTTTTTTCTTTTTAGTATCCATTCGTTAATGTTTTCTACTTTGCATTTTCTTCTTATATCTTCACTTCTTTCTCGATCTAGTAGTGTTTTTCCAGTTATTCTGCGAAGAACTCTCATTTCGGTTGTTTCTAGTAACTGTTTCGTTTTCGCTGTGTCTGGTCGAGTTTCTGCGGTATGTGACATAATAGGTCTTACCATTGCCTTGTAGATTCTTGCTTTGGTCTCTATGTCCATGTTCTTGTTTCGCCATATTGTGTCATTCAAACAACTCGCTATTCTGGATGCCTTCATTGTCTGTTCTCTTACCTCTGCTTCAACATCACCATACCCTGAGATTTCTATTCCTAGGTACTTAAATCTTATTTCCAGCTGAATAACCTTCCCTTCAATTTCCAGTTTGCATCTTAACGGTGTCTTTGATGTTGTCATGCATTTGGTTTTCTGGGCCGATATTTTCATATTGAATGATTTGGCTATGCAGTTAAATCGGTGTAGTAGACGTTGTAGATCATCCTCGTTTTCGGCCACTAATACAGCGTCATCAGCATAGCATAGGATGGTTATCTCTTCGTTGCCCATTTTATATCCTTTTAGCGGTCTTACATGTCTTATTATTTCGTCCATAATGATGTTAAAAAGCAGGGGGCTTAGGGAATCCCCTTGTCGGATACCACGACCTGCATCAATCGGTTCAATCAAAACACCATTTTTCCTTGCTTGGATCTTATTGTTTCTATAGATGTCCTCTATGGTCTTGATAATATTATTCGGGATTTGCCGATTATAAAGGAGGTGTATAACATCCTTTAACTGCACTCGGTCGAATGCCTTTTCCAGATCAATGAAACACATATATGCTGGTCTGTTGTATTCAATCGATTTTTCTGTTATCTGTCTTATGATGAAAACCGCGTCTGTGCATGATCTGCCTGATCTGAATCCCTGTTGTTCGTCTTCTAGATTCGTTAAGCTGTTAATTTTGTTTGTTATAACTTTTGTCGTTAGTTTTAATGAAGTGTTTAAAAGATTTATTCCCCTGTAATTTGTAGGTAGTTTTTTGTCTCCTTTTTTAAACATAACTATGGTTGTGCTAGTTCGCCATTCCTCAGGTATTTTGTGTTGGCATAGTCTTTTTTGGATTAGGAATGTTAACTGTTGTGTGAGACGTTAACCACCATATTTCAGCAATTCGTTTGGGATGCCATCTTGCCCTGAGCTCTTCCTATTCTTTAGTTTTTGAATAGCTGTTTCTACATCACTGGACTCAATTTGTATGTCGCTTTTAGTTATTATTTCTGGCGTATTTAGTTCTGCTTGAGGTTCTTTAAGTTTATAGAGTTCTTTTAGATAGTTAATCCAGGTTTCTCTTGAGATCTGATTTGTTTCGATCATTTCGTTAACCTCCTTTCTTTGATTTCTAATAAATCGCCAGATTTGTTTTTGGAGTCCATAGAAGTCACTCTCCATTCTCTTCGAAAAAATCTCCCAATGGTATTGTTTTGTTTGCCTTACTAATGTCGCTGTTTGGTTCCGGATTCGTCTATACCTTTCGTATGATTCAGGTGTCCGTAATGTTCTATAGTTAAGGTATGCTATTTTCTTTTTTTTGCATATTTCCTTAATCTCTGGGCGGAACCAAGGAGTTTTGATTATTCTAGCCCGGTTTTTTATATTTCGTGTTCCCAGGGCTTCATATGCAGCTTCTAAGATGTTTGTTTTTAGTTTCTTCCAGGCCGTGTTTGTATTATCTTCTTCTTTTATTGGGTTTATTTCGATTTTTTCCTTCAATCTGTTCTCATATAGTTGTTTGGTTGGTAGGTTCCATAGTGACTCGATGTTTATTTTCGATTCTTGAGTTGTTTGGACAAGATTTCTTTGGGGTTTAAACTTCATTCTTATTTTTGCTAATAGCAGGCTATGATCGCTTCCTACATTCGCGGAATTTAACGTCCTGATGTCTAATATTTGGTTTGGTTTGACGTGTCTGTTGGTAACAATATAATCAATTGTAGACCTGAAGCCTCTGGTGTTGCTGTATTTAAATTTATAGTGTTCCTTATGATTGTAAAAAGTGTTATTAATCCTTAGCTCGCTAAATGTGCATAACTGTGTCATTAGTTCTCCATTATCATTTAACACGTTTTCGTTGAACCTTTGTTTTATTCCAGGTATTATTTCGTTTCCGATGCGGGCGTTAAAATCTCCAAGGATTATCATTTGTTGGTTACTTGGTAATGATCCGACTGTATTTTGTAGCTGTTCGTAGAAGGCTTCTCTTTCTTCTTTTGGTTTGTTATCTTCGGGTGCATAAATTGACACTATATTTAATTTTTGGTCATCTGTTTTCATTTTTACCACTAATATTCGTGAAGATATGTAATCACACTCTTGTATGTTGTTTTTATATTGCTTGGATATTGCGATAGCTACCCCTTCTTTTGCCCTGATTTGTTTTTCTACACCGCTATAGATCACTAAGTAGTCGTCGTATTGCATTTGTCCTTTGCCTTTCTTTTTGGTTTCTTGTAAGGCACATATATCAATTTTATTATCTTTTAATTCTTTTAGGGTTTCTTGGTCTTTATTATTAAATTATTTGATGTTCCAGGTAGAAAAACGAAATACGTGTTCTTTTTTCCATTTCTTTGTCCTTTTTCTTGCTTGGGTCGTCATCTGTAAATCCGTCCTATTCCGAGGCAATATTTCGTTTCTGTGAGCAGTATTTTATTGTTTACGTTGTGTAGGGAACTAGCCTGATCCAACAACCTTCCTCCTTTTCCCGGGCTTAGGACCGGCAACATGATCGTTGATCTCGATTATGCAGGCGGAGTTTTTAATAAAATAATTTTAATAAAATAAAGATAATAAATACAATTTAAATAAAATACAATTATTAACAAAATTAATAAAATAAAACAACAAATAAGAAAAAGAAGAACTCTTGGTTAGGTAAATACAAAGTATAATACTTTATTGGCTCGTCAGACAAAAAGCCTTGTAGCTTAAAAGCTCTGGTTGATAAATTAAACATAATAAGGAATTGTGGTTTTAACAAAAAATTAAACACGAATCTCACCTCTCGCTTGTATACGGACTCAACAAAAAGATTCACCTCGTTTATGGAAGTATAAGGAATACTTATACTTTTCTTATTTCGTTCTAGCTTAAATCGCTTTGTTCGTCGAATTTCTTTGTAAATTCTTCGCTGCTTATCTAAGACGTAACGTCGTAGGCGTCCAGTGGAAGAATAGGACAAGTGCTTTGTTTAATAGGCTCAGCAGGGGGTGCTTAGCAACGGTTTAAAAAGTAAGGAGGGACGATAAAAAAATTTCGTTATTTTCAATCTTTTCAGAATGATTGAGCCGCGTATTTCGAATATACGTTAAGAATCTATAATCTTTATAAATGGTACATAAATCGTTATTACGTTGAGTGCCTCACGAATTCTGAAGGAAATCCTCGTCAGGCTACGCTCGTTATTTAGTATTGAAAAAGAAGTATAACTTCAAAACATTTACAATAGATTCATATTGCACAATACGTTTCTATTCTTTTATGCTACACTCTCCATATTTTTATAATTAATTACAGATTACCTATCATAATGATAAAATATTATTATTATTATTATCGTTAATAATTTTCCTTTTTAGTTTTTTATTTTCCTAGTTTATTAATTAATGTTATTATTATTACATTATTAGTATTATTATTATTAATTTTATTTTTACATAGAATATAGTTGATAAGGAAACCTGTTTCTCTTCCCTGCTTGATGATCAATAATATTTTCTAATGTAAGAAGATTATTTTTCTTTTACTATTAAATTTTTATTCTCATTTATTTATTGAGGTTATTTAATTTTATATAAAAATATATATATATATATATAGCGTGACCAGGTAAAAAGGAGGAGGATTGAAAATATGAGTAGATAAGCTACTAATTATTCTTTTCTATTAAGTTAAATAAATATCTTCAAAAAAAAGAAAAGAAAAATATTTTCAATCGATTGATATATTATATATATATAAGAAAGAATAAAAAGAATAACTTCAAAAATATAAAAATATAGGTATCAGTCCACATAAAATGTAAGGGAGATATATCGAATTACTTTATGCGTCAACGGCCATAGCGCGGTTACAACATTAATTCTCGCTCGATCATTTAAGTAAAGCAGCGCTGAGTACTATTAGTATTTGGATGGATGACCCGCTTGAGAAAAAAAGGGAAAGAAGAAGAGAGAATGCTTTATGCCGTAAACTTGAAATCGTTTTGCCGCGCGTCGTAAATACCGACAAACTTCATGGTGTCGTTTTCCCAGACGCTCGGAACCAAATCACTCCCCATTACATTTTCCCTAACGCGCCAAAAGAAGTATAACTTCAAAAAAGAAGTACTTTGAACAAAAAAACTTAATTAACATGAAAACTTACAAATCCTAAAATGTTATAACATAGTCATTTTAAAGCTCTTTTAATGCTCAACAACCTAATTTAAAACTTAAGTATTTAAAATATACAAGGGTATCTAAAAAATAAGAAGGAATTAGTGGAAAAAACTTAAATTACTCGAAAATCAGCAACTTTTAAAACTTTTTAAAATAAGTATTTGTAAGCACTTTAAATGCCTTATAACCTGATTCTAAACATAAGTGTTTAATATACATTGGTTGTCTCAATAAAAAGAAAGGAAACTGTACACAAAAACTTTCATAAATCGAAAACTAACAAAAATTAAAATAATTCAATGCAGTCATTTTAAAGTAGCGATTTTAAAGCAGTATTTTTAAATCTCTTTAAATGCTTTAAAATTTTTTTAAAATCATAATTATTATATACATAGGGTGTTTAAAAAAAAAGAAGGAATCTGTACACAAAAACCTAAATTACTCGAAAAAAAGCAACTTATAAAATGTTTTAAAATAGCTATTTATAAGCTTCCTGAATGCCATATGACCTGATGCTGAACATATGTGTTTAATATACATAGGTTGTCTAAAAAGAAAGAATGAATCTGTATACAAAAACTATAATAACTAGAAAACTAACAAATTCTATAATGTTATAACATAGTCATTTTAAAGCTCTTCAAATGCTCTACAACCTGATTTAAAACTTAAGCATTTAAAATATATAAGGTTTTAAAAAGTAAAAAAGGAATCTGCAAACAAAAGCTTCAATTACTCGAAAACAAGTAAAGTTTAAAATGTTTATATATTGTCATTTTTTGCTCTTTAAATGCTCTTATGTCTTATGCTAAATTTAAGTATTTAAAACTTATAGGTTTTCTAAAAAAAAAAAAGAAAGGAAGTGTACACATAAACTTTAATATCTCAAAAACTAACTAATTTTAAATGTTCTTAAAATAGCCATTTTAAAGCTCTTTTAATGTCCAACAACAAGATGTTTAGCAAAAGTATTTAAAATACATAGGGTGTCTAAAAAAAAGAAGTACTTAGTACACAAAAACTTAATAACCATGAAAACTTACAAATTCTGAAATGTTATAACATAGTCATTTTAAAGCAATTTTAATGCTTTACAACCTTATTTAAAACTTAAGTATTTAAAATATATAGGGTTTTAAAATGTAACGAAGAAATCTGTAAACAAAAGCTTCAATTACTCGAAAACAAGCAAATTTTAGAATGTTTATATATTGTCATTTTTTGCTCTTTAAATGCTCCTAAATCTTATGCTAAATTTAAGTTTTTAAAACTAATAGGTTTTCTAAAAAAAAAAAAAGATAGGAACTGTACACAAAAACTTTAATTTTTTAAAGACTAACTAATTTTAAAATGTTTTAAAATAAATATTTTAAAGCTCTTAATGTCCAACAGCATGATGTTAAGAAAAAGTATTTAAAATACATAGTTTGCCTAGAAAAAAAAGAAGTACTTTGTACAAAAAAACTTAATTTACATGAAAACTTACAAATTCTAAAATGTTATAACATAGTCAAAGCTCTTTTAATGCTCAATAGCCTAATTTGAGACTTAAGTATTTAAAATATACAAGGGTATTTAAAAAAAAAGAAGGAATTAGTTCACAAAAACTTAATATATTTGAAAATAAGCAACCTTTAAAATGTTTTAAAAAAGCTATTTGTAAGCTCTTTAAATGTTTTTTAACCTGATTTTATACCTAAGGGTTTAACATACATAGGTTTTCTAAAAAAAAAGAAAAAATCTATTCACAAAAACTTTAATTACTCGAAAACTAGCAAATTTTAAAATTTTATTACATGATCATTTTAAAGCTCGTATTTTGTTTTAAAACTTGATTTTAAACTTAAGTATTTAAAATATATATGGTTTTTAAAAAAAAAAGAATTAATCTGTACACAAAAACTTTAATAACTAGAAAACTAGCAAATTCAAAAATTTCATATCATAGTCATTTTAAAGCTCTTTTAATGCTCTACAAACAGATTTAAAACTTAAGTATTTAAAATATATATTGTACTTAAAAATAAGAAGGAATCTGTACACAAAAACTAAAATTAATCAAAAAAAAGCAAATTTAAAAATGACTTTAAGATAACTATTTGTAAGCTCTTTAAATGCCGTATACCATGATTCTAAAAACATGTGTTTAACATACATGGGTTGTCTAAAAAAAGAGAAGGAATCTATACACAAAATCTTTAATTAAACGAAAACTAACAAATTTTAAATTAATTTAAAGCAGTCATTTTAAAGTAGTCATTTTAAAGCAGCAATTTTAAGGCTCTTTTAATGTCCAACAACAAGATGTTAAGCAAAAGTATTTAATATACATAGGGTGTCTAAACAAAAAGTAGTACTTTGTACACAAAAACTTAATAACCATGAAAACTTACAAATTCTAAAATGTTATAACATAGTCATTTTAAAGCAATTTTAATGCTTTACAACCTGATTTAAAACTTAAGTATTTAAAATAGATAGGGTACTTAAAAAAAAGAAGAAATCTGTACACAAAAACTTAAATTAATCAAAAAAAAGCAACTTTCTAAATGTTTTTAAAATAGCTATTTGTAAGCTTTTTAAATGCCTTATAACCTGATTTAAACATAATTGTTTAATATACATAGGTTTTCTAAAAAAAAGGGCCAACTATATACAATAACATTAGTTACTCGAAAACAAAAAAATTTTAAAAATTTATAACATGATCATTTTAAAGCTTTTTTAATGCTCCAAAATCTTATTTTTAACTTTAGTATTAAAATCTTATAGGTTTTCTAAACAAAAAAGAAAGAACCTGTACACATAAACTTTATATTTCCAAAAAACTAACTTATTTCTAAATGTTTTAAAACAGCCTTTTTAAAGCTTTTTCAATGCTCTTATACTTGATGCTAAACATAATAATTTAATATACTTAGGGTTTTAAAAAAAAAGAAATACTTTGTACACAAAACTTTAATAACTCTAAAACTTATAAATTCTAAAATGTTATAACATGGTAATTTTAAAGCTCTTTTAATGCTCTACAACCTGATTTAAAACTTAGGCATTTAAAATATATGGGGTTTTAAAAATAAAGAAGAAATCTGCAAAACAAATACTTGAATTACTCGAAAACAAGAAAACATTAAAATGTTTTAATATTGTCATTTTTAAGCCCTTAAAATGCTCTAAAATCCTATGCAAAACTTAAGTATTTAAAACTTATAGGTTTCCTAAAAAAAAAAGAAAGGAGCTGTACACATAAACTTTAGTTTCCTAGAAACTAACTAATTTTAAAACGTCTTAAAATAGCCATTTTAAAGCTCTTTTAATGTCCAACAACAAGATGTTAAGTAAAAGTATTTAATATACATAGGGTGTCTAAAAAAAAAGAAGTACTTTGTACACAAAAACTTAATAACCATGAAAACTTACAAATTCTGAAATGTTCTAACATAGTCATTTTAAAGCAATTTTAATGCTTTACAATCTGATTTAAAACTTAAGTATTTAAAATATATAGGTTTTTTAAAAAAAAAGAAGGAATAGAAACGAAAACTTAAACTACTCGAAAAAGAGCAAGTTTTAAAATTTTTTAAAATAGCTATTTGTTAGCTCTTTAAATGCCTTACAACCTGATGCTAAACAAAAGTTTTTAAAATGCATAGGTTTTCTAAAAAAAAAGAAGGAAGCTATATACAAAAACTTTTATTAATCGAAAACTAACAAATTTTAAAATTTCTTAACATAGTCATTTTAAAGCTTTTTTAATTCTCTATAATCTGATTTAAAACTTAAGTATTTAAAATATATAGGGTTTTAAAAATAAAGAAGATATCCGCAAACAAATACTTTAATTACTTGAAAACAAGAAAACTTTATAATGTTTTAATATTGTCATTATAAAGCCCTTAAGATGCTCTAAAATCCTATGCAAAACTTAAGTATTTAAGACATATAGATTTTAAAAAAAAAAAAGAAAGGAGCTGTACACATAAACTTCAATTTCTCAAAGACTAACTAATTTTAAAATGTTTTAAAATAGCTATTTTAAAGCTCTTTTAATGTCAAACACAATGATGTTAAGAAAAAGTATTTAAAATACATTGGGTGTCAAAAAAAAGAAGTACTTTGTACACAAAAACCTAATTAACATGAAATCTTATAAATTCTAAAATGTTATACCATAGTCATTTTAAAGCTTTTTTAATGCTCAACGACCTGATTTAAAACTTAAGTATTTAAAATATATAGGGTTTTTAAAATAAAAGAAGAAATCTGTACACAAAAACTTTCATAACTCGAAAACTAACAAAATTTAAAATAATTCAATGCTGTCATTTTAAAGTAGTGATTTTAAAGCAGTAATTTTAAAGCTCTTTAAATGCTTTAAAATTTTTTGGTAATCATAATTACTTAATATTCATAGGGTGTTTAAAAAAAAGAAGGAATCTGTACTCAAAAACTTTTATTACTTGAAAACTAACATATTTTAAAATGTTTTAATATTGTTGTCGGAAAAATAAAGCGAATTGCCTATCTTGGTATCTTAGGTGTCGCCGATACAGTGGTACCAAACCACTTAGTTTTTAATAAGTTGGCAGATGGTAGTATAAACCGGGGTTACCGCGGCGCGGTACAGGAGGTAGCCACGTGTTGAGTTGGAATATTATGTAATTTCCCAGTTATGTTAAATAAATACCTTTTTCAACGATACTGCGTATTTCAGTTTAATTGGATAACCCGACAGGTTATGGGCCTAGTATCATTTTGGTAAAGGAAAAAGAATTTGATTAGCATAACGCGGCTAAAATAAAATTTGAAATTAGCTTACCACGTGCAGTAGAAATAACAAGTTAAAAGTAAAAATAAGTGCGTGGAAAGACGAGTGCCGAGAAAAGTGAAAATTTCTACATTAAATCTTAATCAAGTACAAAAGGTTGGTGAGAAAAAATACGAATCCTGGAAAATTCAATTGAAAAGCTTATTAATATATAATGAACTATGGCATTACGTGAGTGGAAATGAACCGAAAACCAGGGAGATTGCAACTGAATGGACAAAAAAGGATGAAAAAGCGCTAGCCGTAATATTGCTAAGTGTTAAAGAAACCCAACTTAATCATATAAAGAGAGCTGCGACATCTAATGAGGCATGGGAAAATTTAAAGAAAGTTCATGAATCCAGAGGTCCCGTGCGAAGAGTATAAACAATTCTACAGAATGAAAAAAGGCACTGATCAAACTATGTCGCAGTATGTAAATGAATTTCAGTGTAAGGTTGAGCAATTAGAAGAAGTGGGAATTTCTAATTCCAGATGAACTTGTGTCGATAATGTTATTAAATTCAATGCCAGCTGAATACGAAAACTTCACTATCGCTATAAAGTCACGAGATGAATTACCCGATCTAGAGAGTTTGAAAGTTAGGCTCATTGAAGAAGAAGAGCGGAGAGGGGAAGATTACACAGTATCTGGAGAAACAAGCTATGATAATGCTTTAGTGACTAAGAATAAACAAAATAATTACACAAAACACAAACAACGTAACTTCGCCTACATGATCGTGAGGTCATGTTGCCGGTCCCAAGCCCGGATAAAGGAGGAGGGTTGTTAGGTTAGGTTAGCTACCTGCCTAACGTAAAATAAAGCACAAGCTCGAAGAAACCACAACACGCCTCGGAATAGGACGGATACACTGATGACGACCCATGCTAGAAAACGGTTAACGAATTGAAAAAGAAAAAACATTACCAGGATGGCTTCTTGGAATGTAAAATCCCTTAATAACAAAGAACAGGAAATTCTACAAGAACTTGAAAATCATAAAATAGACATTGCTGCACTCCAAGAAACGAAGAAGAAAAGCAAGGGCCAAAGAATATACGGTGAATATATTGTGATATACAGCGGCGTTGAAAAGAGCGAACGAGCTAAGGAGGGTGTCGCCATTGCATTACATAAGAGATTCATCAACCAGATCGAAAGCTGTCAACACATATCATCACGAATTGTACTGCTCAAGTTGCTGACTGATTCGTCCCCACTAAATATCTTGTCCATTTATGCACCAGACGAGAATAAAGCGAAGCAGAAACGTGAAGATTTTTACAAAGAACTTGAACGTATCATTGAATCACTACCCCCGAGGGAACGAGTAGTAATTTTAGGGGACTTTAACGCTCGCATTAGTCACCAACCGATCCCCGGCATAATGCAGAGATTCAATGAGCAAACACTGAATGAGAACGGAAAACTCATGATAGACTTCTGCTCCCTAAATGGATTTTGAATCACAAATACATTTTTCAACCACAAAGAGCAACACAATTACACTTTTAGCAACACACGGGGTCAACGCTCAACCATTGACTATATCTTAACCAATAGTTATATACCATCATCTGAAATCTTGGATGTGAAAACACTTAACTCAGCCGACGTTGGAAGCGACCACAATCTACTCCTTGGTAAATTTAGGATCAAATGCCACCACAAAAGAAAAGATCAAAGTCACGGAACAAATGAAGAAACAATAAAGATAGACACTTTCTGGGATACAACAACACGAGAATTATACCAAAGACGCTTAAGAGAAAAAATCGAACTGAACCCAACTGATAATCGTGACGAAGTAAACACTGTATGGCTGAAACTAAAAACAAACATAAAAAGCGCGGCCATAAAGGCATTGGGAACCAAGAAACGTAAAAAACGAGGCGTCGCAAAAAATAAAACTCCATTGTTCTGCGAAGAGATAAAAGAACAATGTAAGAAGAAAAAACAAGCCTACCTTAAATATCTAACAACTAGAACTGCCGAGTCTTACAACGCATACAAAAACATCAGGAACGAAACCGGTACGCTAGTTAGAAGAATGAAGGACATGCAATGGGAAAAGTTCTCAAAACAACTAGAGAAGGACTTTTACGGTCTCCAAAAACAAATGTGGAGATTCATTAGAAACCAAAAGAAAGAAATTGCGGAATTAATACCAGTAAGCCAAATTGATAAGGAAACATGGACCGCATATTTAAAAGACCTATACAAGGATGACCAACCTAACACAGCACAAGGTATCCCAGATATCACGATAAATAATAACATCTCTATCGACGAAGCTGACATAAGAAAAGCATTACATGGATTGAAAAACAGGAAGAGCCCTGGTCAAGACGGCATCGCAAATGAACTCCTAAAATACGGTGGAGAAAGATTGGTTCAGGAGTTGACTATTCTCACACAAAGGATCCTCGAACAACAAAAAATTCCGGACGAATGGATAACAAGCATAATGATTTTATTCTTTAAAAAAGGAGATAAAAAACAGCCTGGGAACTATAGAGGAATAAATCTGCTATGCACTACCTTGAAATTAGTCACCAAAGTAATCTCAAATCTTATCAGTGAAAGGATAACACTAGCTGACGAGCAACAAGGGTTCAGACCTGGACGATCATGTACAGATGCAGCATTCGTCGTCAGACAAATAACGGAAAAGTCAATAGAATATAATAAACCGGCGTTCTTCTGCTTTATAGACATAAAAAAAGCGTTCGATAGGATACGAATAACTGATGTGGTTCATCTCCTCTATAACAGACAAATACCAAACAACATTATAAAAACAATACAAGATATATACCAGAACAACAACATAAAGGCAAAGATAGATATCGAACTAACAGAACCCATAACACTGGGAAGAGACATTAGACAGGGAGACTCACTGAGCCCGCTACTATTCGATATTATCATGGATGAAATTATAAAAAAAGTCTGTAAACAGAGAAGTTATAGGATGGGAGATAAAGAACTGAAAATCATATGCTATGCAGACGACGCAGTTTTAATAGCGGAAAATGAAGACGATCTGCAGAGACTTTTACATGAGTTCAACACAATGGCTCAATCTCTTGAGATGGTAATATCTACATCCAAAACTAAGTGCATGACCACATCCAAGATACCCCTTAGATGTAAATTGGTGGTTGATGGGAGCATTATACAACAAGTGATGAAGTTTGACTACTTAGGCATAGAAATTTCCAGCTTTGGTGAAATAGAAACGGAAGTAAGAACACAAGTGGTTAGGGCAACAAGAGCTGCAACACAACTCAATGACACCATATCCCGCAACAAACATCTCAGAATAGACACAAAAAGCCGTATTTACAAGGCCACCATAAGACCCATACTAACATATGCGGCGGAAATAAGACCCGAGACATCTAAAACCCGTCAGATGATGGAGGCAGCGGAAATGAAAATAATCCGGAGAATAACCGGAAAATCTCTATGGGATAGACAAAGAAGTGAAGCCCTCAGAAGAACATGCCAAATCGACAACATCAATGATTGGGTATTGGGGAGGAAAATTCAGTGGAACGATCACATAACCCGAATGACAGGGGACCGAATTGTAAAGATCGCTAGGGATAGATCACCACTAGGGAAACGAAGCCCAGGAAGACCACGAAAACGATGGGCAGACGATATACCTACAAGAAGCGAGTTGCGATGAAGAACAGGCAATATGCCTATTTGGACGCTGGAAGAAGAAGAAAAAGAAGAAAATAAAAAAAGAAATCTGAACACAAACACTTTCATAACACGAAAACTAACAAAGTTTAAAATAATTCAAAGCAGACATTTTAAAGGAGTCATTTTTAAGCAGAAATTTTAAAGCTCTTTAAATGTTTATTATTCATAGGGTTTTTAAGAAAAAGAAGGAAGCAGTACAAATAAACTTTAATTTCTTAAAGACATACTAATTTTTAAATGTTTTAAAATAGTTATTTTAAAGCTCTTTTAA
>QUOG01000118.1:0-40228 GCA_010416905.1 Polistes dorsalis
GTGATTCTCAACAAATCCAATAATTCTCACTTTCATATATTTTCTAACCCATTCATCTGAAATATGTGCACGTTTAAACATTTACATTTTTGATTTTACTTCAACATTTTATTACGATAATTACGTATTTTTCTCTAACGATGAAGATTGTTATTTAAAAATTGTTTTATTTATTAAAATTAAACTCTAATATTTTGTATAATTTATCCAACGAGGAAATTAATTAACAATACTGTACTCATTCAAAAATATCGTAATCGAATTTATTTTTAATAGAAAAATCTTTGATTGCATTATGTTGTTGATTGATCATTATCGATGTTTAAATTGATATATTTATATGGATAATCATCCTTATTGAATTAATAAACACGACTTATCGTTGAAAAACATTTGTATCAAAATAATCGGTAGCCATCATTATCGCGTTTAAAATAACTCGATTATGTTTTCACTTCATCATACTGCACTTGATCATAACTATCTCATGCCGATAATATATTTATCAATTTTTTTTTCTGCTATGAAAAAAATGTACGTAATATCTTTTTACACAAGTTTATAATTCTTTGAAAATTCCTAAGCCGATTAAGATCTTAAACGACGAAGCAAACATAATCCCGTTTGTCAATATTTCAAAAATATTTGTCGCCAATTCAAAAAATTGAACCTAAAAAAATTGTTCATAAGTATTAATTAATTAATATAAATAGTATAGTATATAAAGTAATTAAATAATTCATTGAATGAGCTAAGAAAATATTTCAATTATAATTTTAATAAACATCGAATATTACATTTAATGAGAATGTTCTATTCTACTTCCTTTTTCCCACATATATTACATTATTACCACAATTACAATACTAATAAAATCATCCTACCATTGGTGTTATTTATCGGCGGTAATTCCAATGACGTCACTCAGATAGCAAAAGTATAAAATTTAGACCAATTTTAAAAGCATTTTTTTAAGCCTAATATTTGGATATTTTAATATTTATTATTATTATTATTATTCAAAAAAAAGTAATAGCAGACAATTATGACGAATCTAAAGTTATGACAGACACTTTTAAATCAAATTTATAATATATTTTAACAAATCTGAAATTTTAATATGTTATTTATTAAGTATTAAGAAGCTTACATTTTATAAGGCAAACATTTTTTTTGATAATAACATCCGTCTGAGAATGTGCAACCATTCACAGGATCGGAAGCGGGCTGTACAAAAAGTGGGATTTTGATTAGATTAGGAAAATATGATGGTCGTTGTTTAGGTTGGAATAAATTAAGCAGGACTAGTATATGTCGTATTTGTCATAGTTGAATCACATGTGGGAAGTGGTTGAGATGTTTCTAATCGGTAAATTATATCTTCGATCCAATTTATATGAGTAGATATACGGGTGTAAAGAGAATACGAATTATTATCACAAATTGTTGTACCACCCGTTAATATTTTACCAAGAGAGAGACTAGTAATACCTCTTAAACACCATAGATTTCCAGTTCGAAACACCAATCCTCCTCCGCTGTCACCATCGCAGACAGATGTTCCTAAAATACAGATAATAATTGGTAGGTATAGTTTTTAAATATTAATTTTGATTCTATACTAACCATTTGTATAACCAGCACAAAATTTATCCATCGTTATGAGATTTTCAGATTCTAGAAAATCTTTTGAAGATTTACATTCATCAAGAGGAACGTAGGGCAATGATACAGATTGCAGAACAAAACTTGTTGGTCCTTCAGCGGTTCTACCAAATCCTGAAGTTACCCCTAATCCAGACTCAATTAAATCACCATTTAAACAAGCCGATTTTAAAGAAGATGACAGTACAAATGGCCTTTCTATTTCCAAAATAGCTATGTCATTAGCATAATTTCCTTCATAGCCCACATAATTACAAGGAACATAAATGCCTTTCACCTTAAAAAAAAGAATATTATTAACTTTGTTATAATTGATGTATAAGCAGCGTACTAACAATTTCCAAGTTTAGTATTTGATTTTATTTTAATAAAAAATTTTTTTCTATTTTTCATACTCTGGCTTTTTTAACGAAACTCTCATCGTGCACGTCAGAATCATAGTCACGATAAATGTTTCCAGTTGCTATATAATATTTATTTGGGCTTTCTATCCTTCGATATATTTCATCGTAAATGCAATGCGCTGCGGTAAGAAGGAACTTTTCTTTTATTATTGTTGCTCCGCAAACAAAATGTTTCGATCCGTTTGAAATTTTTTCCTTATACAAAGTAGCGTGCCAGGGAACTTTTGAGAGTGTAGATAAATAGCCACCTATCACTTCGGTACGTTGAATAGGAGTTTCTGTTTCTGAAAAAACAAATCTTCATTTTAAAAATATTTAATGAAACGTTCGTTAAAATACACATTTCGAATAAATGTTACTAATTTTTTATTTAAATGCTATCACTTTTCAATTAGATTTTTATATATATTACTTTGTATTATATAATATTAGGGTGAACCAAAAGTTCGTGCGTTTGTTGTATTACGAATTGTTTTATAAACTGTATGATTGATTATTTTTGTATCATTTTCTTTGAAAATATTAATTTTAGAAACGTACGAACTTTTGGTGCACCCTAATATTTACTAAGAAATAATTCACAATTATAAACCTTAAAATACACGCAACTAATAAACATAACACTATGACGTCCGGTTACACAACATTGGTTTCGTGCACAAAAGTTGCAATATCGCCGGTTGCACCACATTACTACTTCATTGCGGATGGATGTAACTCAAAAATTATGAGCTTTAACAAGATTTTGTGAAGAATACTTTCGTTTTGAAATTGCCCAAAATATAAAAAAAAAATTAATTTATCCCAAAAAACTATAATTTATTGAAAAATTACTTAAACAATTGGCTATAAAAAATTGAATGCTCGACTATTCCGTAAAAAAATTGTGATATTTGGATTCAGCGGATAAAAATACATAATAAAAGTCATCTAAACTTCATCCATCGAGCTCAAAATTTTACGAAAATACCGTGTCCAAATAAAAAAACTTTGAATACGTTTTTCTCGAAACTATGTTTGTCAAGTCGGTGACTACTATGATTCAATAATCACACGGTGGATTTTGATGAAATTTCTACTGCTTAATAATAGCACTAAAAACTAGTCCTTCATTGAAGGATTTTTGTTTATGTGGAAAATTTCGATTTTTTAACAATGTTTTTTAACAAACGACTAATGATTTTTTTGTTGAAAATAAAAAAAAAATGTCAAAAGCTGCCATTTTGTAAATTTAAAATATATAAGCGGGCTACAACAACAAGACTGTATGTTTTACAAATAGAGCAATCACAGATATTCATAAACACTCATAAACTTTGTAAAATTATATCAAATCTATCATTACCAGGTGGTGGTCGGTAATTTCTTCTAAAAGCTTCGATTATTAGTCGATTGTAACTTATTACACGAATGTACGACGTATTACCTATCATCATCATTACCTATCATTTTTATTATTTTATTATAATATCGGTAATTTAATTCTAGTAATTTAAAAATTAACTTTAAATATATCCCCTGCAGGTTTACCAACTTTACTTTTTTATTTTTTTCAAAGTGCGCTTGTCCTTGAATTTGTGGTTGCGCATGCGCATAACATATAGCCTCTTCATGACGTTTTTTGATTTTTAATTATTAATAACTAATTAAATAATTAATTAATAAAGTTAAAAGTTATGTATTTTAAATGAACATTTTATTAGCAAATTAGTGCACTTTTTCATTTTTTTCTGCTGTGGCCAATTACTTTGCTTTACTGAGAAATAACAAAAAAAATTTTTCAAATTTTTAATTATCAATAACTAATTAAATAATTAATAAAAAATTTTTAAAAATGTGGATTTCGAATTAGCTTCTAGCCAGCATTTAAATGTATATCTTCATTTTTCTTAGTTCTGGTGGTTCTGTGCCAACTTTTTTGCGCTAAACACCTGGATGTCAAGGTGTTAATTGCGAAGTATTTGAATTAGGAAGTTTTTTATTTTAATTCATTTATAGGTGACAGAAGGAATTAGCGTTAGTTCTCTGTTTCACTTTGTATAACATTAGGCTAGTTAACATTAGGATAATTAACTTATATAATTAAAGAATGGATTAATATATAGCGTTAATTGCGTGGCAATGTAATCAATAAGAAAAATGTGGCTTACATATGATTACGAAAATATTGTAATTTCCTGTAACGATTAGTTTAATTGCAAATTTTGTATAAAATAAACGTATTATTAAAAATGATTAACGGTGCATTAAATATGTCGCAAATAAATAACATTTTACACTATTTGATTGAAATTTGCTACAGATTAAATTTAAAAAAAAAACATTTTTAAACATACTGAATTCTAATAATGTGTTTATAATAAAATTTCTTTAAGTATACTACGACAGAATTTAAGAACACATCCATACATGTCTGGGTTCTTCTAGTTATTTAAAATCTTTAAATGTCTTTAATCATCTAACATCGATATCAAAATTATTTCTGATTACGAGAATGCTACGTATTATAATTTTGTTAACGAAGAAGGTGTGTTATTTTGCTGAATATACGAAATAACGGCATTAACATCGTAGTAATAAAACTTATGTTTTAAATCTTACCAATACAAACTGGAATATTGGTCCAGTTTCCTTCTGAATCACAAAATACATCACCGGAACTGTTTAGTTGGTATCCAGAATTACAGCTATAAATTAAATGAGACAAAGCTGGTAATTTTCTACCCTCCTGTACGTCACAATGGCTTTGTTTCGATTGACATTGCAATTTAAATAATTGCCGAAAACCATTTGCTGGTTGCGGAGGCACCGTACAAAAATTTTCTTGTACTGTCACACTTGAAGCGAATATGAACACTAAGAAATCTGTTAAATGAAAACAATTGTTTAACTATTTCATCATTTGTCAACTAGGTTTTCCAAAAAAAAATCATGCACACAAACAAATGAAAGTATTACAAAAGAAAAGGTTTTTGTACAGTCAACTCATAGATTAACACGTGAGTCAAATGTTCATCATTACGTTTTACAATTGATCTTATCATGATACTCGTTTTCATCGTTCATTTTTGTAGAATGAAAGAGATTGTTTTTCGGAAATGCATTTGAGCTGTTTATTTTGAAAGTGGCCTAATTCCATTTATACTTAAATTGAGATATTTAAGGGTTTGTGTTTCAATGCAATTAAAAATATACGTACAGAATACCAATGAGTTATGTTGCTTAAGTGTATCTAAAAGTGTTAAATTTACAGTTCCTATTAAAATAATGGCAATTATATAGTGAATAATAATATGCATTTTCTTACCAAGAATGGAGTTAGGCCACTTTCAAAATTAACAACCAGATTTATTATAAAATTTGAAGGAACCGAATTCCATTCAACATAATTTAAGATGCTTCAAATTGAGAAAAAACAATACTCATTTTATTTTACATATCTTTATAACACTTTAAAAACATAAATTATGCGATTCAAAACATTTTGTACAAACATAAATTACAAAACAATTTTCTACTCATCTACATTTTGTGTATGTGAAAGGGATTTAAAGAAATCATGATGTTCTGGTGGTATATATCGTAATAAGTCAATTATGTCCTTGAATTTTGCGGTTGTAATTTGTCTTATATTTTTATACAGTGGTGTCAATACAATATTTTCGAACTTTCTTGGTCTACCCCGACGTGGTAATAAATTCAGGACTTTCAAATTTTCGTTCTCATTCATTGATGTCTTATAGAAAATTTTATACGGTTCATTTTTGACAAAACCCATCCAACATATTTTTAACCAGTTTATTGGTTCTCCGTTAGAATTCTTTACCCTTTTAAAAATTGCGTCTTCTAATAATTTTATTGATACAAAATCTTCTTGTCTCATTTCATGTACAATAAAGTTATTATCTTTTCGACACTTTTTGATAATATTGTAATAATCTCGGGGGACAAACAGTAAATTATTTTTTTTAATGTCATTTTTACCACACCAAAATCTCTATCATTTGGTAAAAACGAATGTCCTGATATTAAAAATCAATGATAAATATCTTAATTTAAGTGTAAATGGACTTAGGCTACTTTCAAAATAAACGGCTCAGTTATTCAACTAACTCTGAAAACTTATGTGTCCAGAAATACCGTATTTACTCGGAATATAAGTAACCTTAAATGCTTTATTGATAGATAATTTGAAGTTGTACATGTAATCATGGGTAACTGGAAATAATTGACAAATGGAGTTAGGCCACTTTCAAAATAAACAGCTCATTTATTTGTTCAAGTATGCGATAGCTCAAATGCTTCACATCGAAAGTAAAGAAACAATTAAGATGTCTCGATTTTCAGAATGGTCGAGAAGTTTTGAGAAAGATTTTTAGTTTTCATGATTAGAAACAGAATTTTCTTTTATATACATATATACCGATATGCAATATTTGTTGGATTCAGGATATTACTAGATTTTATTTAAACAATTTGATATTTATATATATTGAAATATAAAATTTCTTTAAAATAAATCATCATATTTCAAAAATTAAAGTATTCTTTTGAGATAAAGTTTTTTTATACGTGACGTTTGAGTTTTCCAGAATTTGATAACAACTTGTAAAAAAGTTTGCGAATGTTACAGTAACGTTATCGCATATCCAACACTTATATATGTATATGTAAAGCGTATCTTATTTTTATATTTTAATGATTAAACAATAAAAATACGTGAAGAGAAATCATTAAATAAGTAAACATTAAAAAAAAATGAACTGAAAAACTTATTTGTTATAAAATATTTATGATTTTATAATCAGATGAAATATCATTGAAAAGGAAAAATTACGTACAGTTTGAAAAAAAAAATAATAAGATCACTAATTTTGTTGTTAAAATAACGATTTGATAGTTGAAAGAATTTTCTCCTAAAGTAAATTTTTACGATAAATCTGGGTTATCCATGATTTCTTAAAATAAACAGTATATATTTTTTGTGATATTTAAATACAGCACGAAACAAGAAATTAAAATATCTTGCATGAACATATAGAGATCATTTTTTCTCGTGTTATTCGCATCTAAAGAATATTACTCTGTTCATCTCTAATATTTCTATTATTTTTACTAATACGAAAAAGTGATACATACGAAACTTGGATGACATGAAAAGGGGCATACGGTGATGCCCACTTTTTTACGGTAGGTAAAAGCATAGAGGATATTTTAAAGTCATCTAATTTCTGTATTATGTATATTATCACTTATTTGATGCAAAAGTAATATCTTTAAGATTTTGTAAAAATCATTTGAAATATTAAATAATTTAATATAATTGTATTACTTACAACCAAATGCAATTGAAGGTAAACCCTTCCTTTTCACGATATCCATAATAATCAAAAGGAAAAAATAGAAAATAAACTTTTAATTTGAAATAATATTCAAAGAGAAGTTTCGTATCGTGTTGTCTACCATAAACTCAGATTCACTAGTGATCGGACGATAATTTTATTCGTTTACTGTTTTTTATATACGTGATATCAATACACGCGACCTATAAGTCTCATGAATGTAATCATTAGATTAAAGCATTAAAAAAAGAAATAATTTTAAAAGAATTATATTTATACAGTATGATACAGATTATAGTTTAAAATTTTTAGTAAAAAAAATAGTAGTAGTAAAAATAAAAGTTGTTTAGTAAAAAGAGTAGTTTAGTAAAAATAATAAATAGTAATAATTAAATTAGTAATAACAATAATTAAATAAAAATAAATTAGTAATAATAATAATTAATAATAATTAAATAGTAGTTTAGTAAAAATAAAAATAGTAAAAGCATATCAAATATGACACGATTACAGTTTCATATAATAAATAACATCATATTTCTTTTATTTTAAGTATTAATTAGGTTATAGTTATTTAAAAAAAAAATGTTAAATTTTACTGCAATAATTTCTGACAATGTTATTGGTGTATGAATAAATTTCATTCGTTCATCAAATGCTAGCTGAGAAATTGTTAAAAACTTGTCATTTTATTTACAGACATTTAGATGTCTCTTATTTGTAAATAACACAATAAATTCAATTTAAATGACAACAAATACTTACACCGAAACGAAAACAGACAATTTTCTTAAAAAACCATAATTTTACAGCCTAAAATAAAAGCCCTCTTCCACTTTAATTATCTTAAACTATCACTATCACCTTTTAGATTTGTTGTTGAAAATGTGGCAGGAAAAATACGCAACCAACATGCGCAGAAACTTCCAACACCACTTTAATTGTACGAAAATCCATCTATGATGGTGAACATGCAAGAGAAATTTTATTTCAAGCTGGAGAATTATGATTTTTAAAAGAATTATCAGTGCTGAGTTCAGTGTAAAGTTAAATGGTTATCCTAAAAAAAAAAGTTATGAAAGTAATTTTTATATTAATTATATACGTGTTTGTAGTCACTTAAGGATGTTTTGTAAGTATATTGAAAATGATAAGAATACTTTGAAAAAATAATAGATTACTCTGACAAGTCTCTTGAGGCTCCTAAAAAAATTAGGGATTTTTTTACAAGACCGTTTAAGAGTTATAACATTTTTTAGTTATGAAGAATTTACACATACTTAAATGGAAAACGTGCTATCAGGCTGAGTTAAGTAAAAAAATAATAAAAAAATGATTCGAAAAATCCATGAAATTGTAAAATAATAGATTATATATCTGAAAAGCATATAAACATTTAACATTTAGTGGTTTCAATATTAATTACAAAGAGAAAACAATAAAAATGAGTGATATTTACGATATTATTGAATGCAGAGTGTGATTCACAGAGAAAACGTGACAACCTCGCAAACAGCTACACTGAAAATAAAATTAAACACATCTATAGCGAAGTTTGCTCTAGGCTATGTTACTAACCTCAAACAACATCAGTTTTCTAAATAAAAACATATGTAGTGCGCAGTGCGCACACGCATACTTCCTTTTAATTCCGGATTTGAAGAATATTAAAACCACCGAGACTGTTAAAATATCGCGGTGTTGTCACGTTTCAATGAATAAAAATAACGCTTATATTATTCAATTAATTTAAATAAGAACAAATTAATGATTTTTTGAGATACAAATTTGTCTTCTAATTTGTTTTTAACTATGCTGAGATAAATTGTCTAATATAAAAAATTATGGTACTTTTCTTTTTTGTAAAGTTGAATTCAATCTACAGTCACTGACAAAAGTTTTTTTGCAATTCTAACAAATATTTAAAATCTTGCTTGAAAATTAATTAAAGGCAAACGAATTGCGATTTTATGAGAAATTTAATATTAAAAACAAGCTGATAAAAAGAAAATTATTTTTTTAAAAATCACACTTTAAAAGATTTTGAAAGATAGTTTATTCAAAAATCTGTTATACTTTTTTCTCCGATTGTACCGAGAAATCATTCCTAAATTGAACTTATAATATTATTTAAAAATTAGAAACATTTGAATCTCTGTGTATATAATGACAAATTCTTTTAAATATCTTAGCTGCAATTTGATAAACGAATATATTGTATTCGTAATCAAAACACTTTATGTGACAAATTACTGTAGTGAAATCTGAGAAGGGAATAAAAATATAAAATTATTTAATGCTCGAAATAAAATAAATATGTGTGAATATATATGTGTATATATATATGTGTGAATGTATGTGTATATATATGTGTGAATATATATATGAATATATATATTTATATTATTTATTATTAGAATTATTACACAATAATTACATAAATTAAAAATAGTAAACGAATCTTTACTATTATATTGAAATATACTTCTTTCAAACTTGTTTTTTTCTCTTACGCTTTTATCTCATAATTTTAATCATAAGATTCATAGGTCGCGAGTATTGATATCACGTATATAACATACAGCGAACATTAAAAATTTCCCCAGTGCGAACTACCGGACCGACTCGCAAACAGTGATGAATCTGAGTTGATGCTGGACAACATGATACGGCACTCCCATTGAATATTATTTCAATTTAAAAATTCATTTTCTATTTCTTCCTTTTGATCACTATGGATATCGTATATAGAAAGTGTTCATTTTTAATTGCACTTGGCTGTAAGTAATACAATTACATTATATTATTTTATATTTCCAAGAATATTAACAATATCTTGAAGATATTAATTTTTCATACGATTAGCGATAATTTTCATATTACTAAAATTAGATGACCTCGACACCTCCTTATGCCTTTACCTACAAAAAAGTAATAGATATCAAAATACGTCCCTTTTCATGCTATGCAAGTTTCGTATGAATCATTTTTCGTATTATTATTATACTGTAAACAAATATATTAGAGCCGAACAGAGTAATTATCTTCGGATGCGAATAACGCGAGAAAAAATGATCGCAATAACATGTTCATATAAGTTATTCTAATTCGTTGTTTCGTACACTATATAAATATCATGAAAAATATATATAGTTCTTTTTAAAAAACATAGATATTTTTGCAAATATTCTTTAAGTAAAAAAATTACTATAAAATGATAAAAATATCGATACAAATGAATGTGAATGAGTGGAAGAGTGAGGACTGATGAGTGTATGTGTACGAATGATTTGTTAATTGATGCGTGATTCATTCGTGGAAAATCCGGATTTAAATCGCGGCATCCAACAATTTACAAGGAGACCTTACACTGAGGCCGACACGGATTTTAACGAGCTTTGGTATATTAGTAGTATACTTTGATGTTGTTATCGTGGTAAAGTATTTTGTCTTAACGCTCAACCATTTTTAAGAAAAAAGTTTTTGAAGTTTTGGTTTTTGTTATATACGAGTTTATATTATCTTAAATTCAACCGTCTTTCAAGTAGCTCGCTAGCGTATTTAGTATCATTCTCGCTTCTCGTGCCGGTAGCTAGTGTTCGATCTTTCATAGGAGAAGTTTCTTTTAAATAATTTTTTTCTGTCTGTTTTCAAATTATTTTTTCATATTTTTTAATTTTTAAATATATACAGGAAAGAAAAAACTATTTATTACAAAAAATTAGAAATAATAAATTTTTTCACATCTTGCGATAATAATAAAAGAAAATTTAATTCTTGAATTACAGTTAATATTTTATTTTTTAACAGGTATATAAAAATAGATAAATCTTCAATATACTAACAAATAACAATCGTATATATTCTAATCATTAACAATTTCATGTATAATTTTTTTATATCTATGAGTTTTAACATTTGTTGTACATTTATAATTATTTATTAAACGCAGGTTCCAGAGTGATAGTTCTCGTAAAACCATTCAAAACAATAAATTTGTTCACATCTCGCGTAATTAATAAAGATGAAAAAAAAATTAAAAAAAAAATTATACATGAAATTGTTAATGATTAGAATATATACGATTGTTATTTGTTAGTATATTGAAGATTTATCTATTTTCATATACCTGTTAAAAAATAAAATGTTAACTGTAATTCAAGAATTAAATTTTCCTTTATTATTATCGCAAGATGTGAAAAAATTTATTACTTCTAATTTTTTGTAATAAATAGTTTTTTCTTTCCTGTATATATTTAAAAATTAAAAAATATGAAAAGATAATTTGAAAACAGACAGAAAAATATTATTAAAAAAAACTTCCCCCATGCGCGCCACTTGAAAGACGGTCGAATTTAAGTTAATATAAACATGTATACAACAAAAACCAAAATTTCAAAAGCTTTTTTCTCAAAAATGGTTAAGCGTTAGGGCAAAATACTTTACCACGATACAACCTCAAAGTATACTACTAATATACCAAAGATCGTTAAAATCCGTGTCGGCCTTAGTGTAAGATCCCCTTGTTAGACGTTAGGTGTTGAAAAACAAAAAGAATACCGACGTTAGATGTTGAGAAACAAAAAGAATACCGACGTTAGATGTTAAACGGGAACAATCGAACTTAGACAAAGAAGTAGACGTTAAACGAATAGATGGTAGACGAATAGATGACAGAAAAATATAAGAAACGAATGATTGTACAGTAAGAGAGGTAGATTTCAGGTAGAAATAGACAATTGGACGAGCAATAAAAATGATCGAGAACGAGTTTACTATTATTTTGTTCTGCTATTGCAATTATTCTTCAATTATACGATGATAATTTCAACCTAATAAGAAAAAATTTCTTTCATGAACTCAGATATATACAATATATTAGACATTCGTTTTATTATATCTATATAAATTGTACATAACCTTGAGAAAAAATTCTTTTAAGTATTAAATCTCCTCATTATTAGAAAAATGCACTTTTTTCAATTAAGATTTTTTTAATACGATGGCAGAAAAAGGAAATATTTAATGTAAGTATTGAAAGTTCTGCAACTTATATTTACTATAATTATAACAAATTTAAAATAATACGACTAAATGTTTTTAACTGTATGGATTCTCTGAACAAATCTTTCGAATACATTTTTCTTCATTTTTAGAGAAAAACTAAATATGTATTGCAAAAATTTCCTACAGCACGTGATAACAGTTACAATAACCTATGCAATCATTTCAAAGAAAGGTTATCAAACTTTGGAGAACCAAAGCGTAATTTATAAGATAATTTCATTTTTAAAGAAATTTTAATTTTCAAATTAGGTTCACTTATTTTTATTATTTTATTATTATATATATTAATACCAATTTGTTTAAATAAAATCTAGTAATATACTGAATCTAACAAATTTTTCATACCGGTATACGTATATATATAAAAAAAAATTCTGTTTCTTATCATGAAAATTAAATGTATTTTTATTACAAAAAACAAACTTAATATATATATATATAAATAATAGATAAATAAATAATTTACCATGCGAATATACGACGTCTCTCGTTTCAAGAAATCAGAAACAAGTTTTTTATGTAAGATTATAAAACGTTCTTGAACTCGAAGAATGATATCATTTATAATGAACGACGAAAACAAGTATTATGATAAGACCAATTGCAATCAGTAACATTAACTCGTGACTTACGCATAAATCTACGAGCTAATAGTAAACAATTTTTACATTTAGTAAATACTTTTATTTGTTTGTCTGTATGATTTTTGTAAGATACTTAATTGACAAATAATCAAATAGTTAAACAATTGCTTTTATTTCACAGATTTCTTAGTGTTCATACCCGCTTCAAGCGTGACAGTACAAGAAAATGTTTGTACGGTACCTCCCCAGCCAGCAAATGGTTATCGGCAATTATTTAAATTGCAATGTCAATCGAAACAAAGCCATTGTGACGTACAAGAGGGTACAAAATTACCAACTTGGTCTCTTTTAATTTATACTTGCAATCCCGGATACCAGATAAGCAGTTCCAGTGTTGCACTTTGTGATCAAAAAGGCAACTGGATAAATATTCCAGTTTGTACTGGTAAGATTAAATACTTTCGTTTTAACACGACTATTTTGCACTGTTCAATCATTTTCTTAATGATTCTTATATTATTTTAGAAATACGTTGCAAACCATTTGCTTCAGCATCAACAAACGCTCAATGTATATTTAATGGTCAGAAAATATCTTGTGAATCTCTTGTTTTGCCTGGAACCATCGCACATTGTCGTCTCGGTTATACGGAAATTGAAAATTCTGAATCCAAACAAATAAATCGAGCTATATGTAACAATACAGGTCAATGGGAACCTCGACCATTACGATGTTTCCATTGTACGTAGGTTATTATTGTTTATGTTAAGGGTAAAAGCATAATTTTAACTTTTATGGGAGAAAAAATAACCTTTCTTCTTTATTAATATTTAATGACTAAAAACCATTATAATTTTAAAATCAGAAGAAGAAACCAAACTCTTATGGGCGTATTCTTAAATACTGTCATAGTATATTTAAAAAAAAATAATTATTGACACATTTTTAGAATTTAACGTATAAGGAAACATTTCTTAAAATTCGATCATGTAACGATTTCGTATAGTTTATATAAAAATATTACTTTTTATTATAATTATATGGTCATAAACATAATGTATTGCAAATTTAAAACAAATAAGGGTAAATGTTATTCATTTAAGATATATTTAATCAAGTGTTAATTTTTTAATGATTCTATCTATTTTTTTAAAATCTGCAGTTATACTAATCGTTACAAGAAATAACAATTTTTTCATGAATCATGTGTAAGTCACATTCTACTTATAGAATATATTTACACACGACTAATACTATATATTATAATCCATTATTTAACTATTTAAATTAATTATCCACAGCCTAATGCTTTTAAAAGTAAAACAGTTATCTACGGGAAATTTCTTATGTCACTTATAAATAAATTAAAATTATAAACTTCCCAATTTTTTACCAAACTTAATAATTATTCTTTTTAATTGTGTGTAATTTACAGTTTACAATTGTAAATTTTTTTTTGGCTAATATTATATAAGAATTACGAGAATGTCTCATAAGAAATTAATTAATTTATTTAATATTTTAATAATTGCAATTATTAATAAATTATAAAAATTAATTTATTTATTCAATAATATAGTAAAATTTATTCGAACTATGCATTTAAATGAACATTTTGTTAAATGTTTCAGTATGCGGTCTTGTTATTAAACGTGAAAGCCTCATCATAGGTTCACATGGCTATTTATCTACACTTTCACAAATTCCATGGCACGCTACTTTATACGGAGAAAAAACTCCAAACGGATTAAAATATTTTGTTTGCGGAGCAACAATAATAAAAGAGAACTTACTTCTCACCGCAGCACATTGCGTCTATGATGAAATATATCAAAGGATAGAGAACCCGAATAAATATTATATAGCAACTGGAAACATTTATCGTGACTATGATTCTGACTTGCACGATGAGAAATTCGTTAAAAAAGCCAGAGTATGAAAAATAGAAAAAAATTTTTTATTAAAATAAAATCAAATACTAAACTTGGAAATTGTTAGTACGCTGCTTATACATCAATTATAACAAAGTTAATAATATTCTTTTCTTTAAGGTGAAAGGCATTTATGTTCCTTGTAATTATGTGGGCTACGAAGGAAATTATGCTTATGACATAGCCATCTTGGAAATCGAAAGGCCATTTATAATGTCACCTTCATTATTACCGGCGTGTTTAGATGATGATGTAATTGAGTCTGGATTAGGGGTAGCTTCAGGATTCGGAAGAACCCATGAAGGACCATCCAGTTTTGTTCTGCAATCTGTATCATTGCCCTACGTTCCTATTAGTCAATGCAAATCTTCCAAAAATTTTCTAGAATCTGAAAATCTCATAACGATGGATAAATTTTGTGCTGGTTATACAAATGGTGGGTATAGAATCAAAATTAATATGGGAAAATGAACATATTTAAAAACTATACCTACCAATTATTATTTGTATTTTAGGAACAGCTGTCTGTGATGGTGACAGCGGAGGAGGATTGGTGTTTAAAACTAGAGATCGATGGTATTTAAGAGGAATCGTTAGTCTCTCTCTTGGTAGAACATTAACGGGTGGTACAACGATTTGTGATATTCATTCGTATTCACTTTACACGCATATATCCAGTCATATAAATTGGATCGAAGATATACTTTTCCGATTAGAAACATCTCAACCACTTCCTACATGTCATAATTGAACTATGCCAAGTGCAATTTATTACTAATAATGTTCAGTTCATTCCAACCTAAACAACCACTATCACATTTTCCTCATTTAATCAAAATCCCACTGTTTGTACGGCACCTCCCGATCCTGAAAATGGTTATCGTCTATTGCACAAGTTGTATTGTCAAACACAAAAAGGTTACGCTGTGGAGGAAGGTGTAGAATTAATCAGTGGTTCTCATTTGATTTACAACTGTAATCTAGGCTAAGAAATAAGTGGTACCGGTGATGTATTTTATGGTCGAGAAGGAAATTGGTTTAATATTCCAGTTTGTACTCGAAAGATTTAAAACTTAAATGCAATTAAAATCAAAAGTATGTCAATATCAGTACGAATTGTTTTTTTCTAATATTCTTATTATTTCTTCAATGTTGCTTACATCACTGTAGAAATTAGTTGCAAATCATTGGCTTCTGCAATAAGAGAAACTGATTGTAAATTAAATGGTCAATGAGTGTCTCGCGAATCTCCTGTTTTGCCTGGAATCATTGCATAGTTGAGTTGTCGCGACAGTAATCAGTAAGTAGGAAATGTTCAATCCAAAAAAGGAAATCAAGTTACAGGTGATTCGTTGCAACGAAATAACTGATCTTAGAAGTGGGAGTAGGTACAGATCTATAAAGAAAATCAGTAAGAAAGGACTATTATCATTGTTATTCGTAATTTTCTGTAATCCGGTATTTCTGTTTTAGCTAATAATTAAGTTTATTAGTTAATAAGACTGTATTAGTCGATAAATCTGTATTCAGTTTTCGATATTAAATCTGCATTCAGTTGAAGTAATAGTCCGTATTCAGTTTCAATAATAAGTCTAATTTCCGTTTTCGTTTATGAGTCAGTATTCGGTATAAATTAATAAATTTTTATTGTGTTCTGTAAAATCAGTGAAAAATTTATAAGATTGACCGGTAACGTAAGAGAATAAATTTAAATATCAACGAATTTGTAAGTTAGTAAATTATTATTATTACCCGCGACTAGAAATATTCTATTTGTATTAATCGAAGCAGAGCCAGAAAGGTATCCCACTGCACCAGAAAGAGGTAAGCACATTTTATTTTAATTCTTTATTATGTATCCATCTCTTGTAATAGAATCCCAATATATTTCATTCTTTAACTACACTCTTTCTCTCCAGTTCACAAATTCAAATCTTATCACTCGCCAAGTCACCCATAATTCTTTATGTCATTTACTGGTAAAAGCTTAATTGCTTGTATTACTAATTTAAAAGTGTTATTTTTTTATAAACACTTTTTATCTACGATATTCATAACACTTAGAAAAAAGTAATTTTTAGTCAGAATAATATTCAAAGAAAGTTCTATATCGTGTTGCTTCATAACGTGTACTGGGAATTGTCGCTGATCATTGGTTTACAATAATTTACTCGCTTAACTGTTTAGTTTGCTTTTTGCATTATACATGAATATCAATTCACACGAACATATTATATTCATGCAGAAAAAATACAAGAAATAAACAAGAGAGAACATAATGATATTCAAGCCATCTAACATCGATATCAGAATCATTCCAATTATAAGCATCTGTATAAAATAGAATTTAGTCAGACAATACTTCGATTAATTGAGGAAAAAAGAAATTTCTCTCGATAAAAATTTAAATTGTTATGTTGCCACCCTTAACAGGAATATTAGTAGACAGCATATTTAATAAACATCGCATTGGTTGTGGTTCCCATTGACTTGTATTGTTACATGTAACTTGATTTACTTTTTTAGATTGAACATTTCCTACTTACTGATTACTGTCGCGACAACTCAACTATGCGATGATTCCAGGCAAAACAGGAGATTCGCGAGACACTCATTGACCATTTAATTTACAATCAGTTTCTCTTATTGCAGAAGCCAATGATTTGCAACTAATTTCTACAGTGATGTAAGAAACATTGAAGAAATAATAAGAATATTAGAAAAAAACAATTCGTACTGATATTGACATACTTTTGATCTTAATTGCATTTAAGTTTTAAATCTTTCGAGTACAAACTGGAATATTAAACCAATTTCCTTCTCGATCATAAAATACATCACCGGTACCACTTATTTCTTAGCCTAGATTACAGTTGTAAATCAAATGAGAACCACTGATTAATTCTACACCTTCTTCCACAGCGTAACCTTTTTGTGTTTGATAATACCTCTTGCGCAAGAGATGATAACCATTTTCAGGATCGGCAGGCGCCGTACAAACAGTGGGATATCGAATCAATGGAGAACATGTTACAGTGCTTTTAAAAATTGGAATGAATTAAGCATTACTAGTAGAAATTGTATTTGTCATAGTTGAATCGCGACACGAGGGATGTGGTTGAGATGTTCCTAATCGAGAGATATCTTCGATCCAGTTTATATGAGAGGATACACGTGTGTAAAGAGAATACGAATGAGTATCATAAATTGTTGTACCACCTATCAATTTACTGTCAAGAGAGATACTAACGATACCTCTTAAAAACCATAAATCTCCAGTGTTAGTCATAAATCCTCCTCCGCTGTCACCATCGCAGACAGATGTTCCTGAAATACAAATAATAATTAGTAGGTGTAGTTTTTAAATATGTTAATTTTTGTATATTGAATTTAATTCGTTACTAACCAAATGCATAGCAAATACGAAATTTATCCATCCTTTTAAGATTTTCGGATTCCACAAAATTTGCTTAAGATTTACATTGATTAAGAAGAACATAAGGCAAAAATACAGATTGGAAAACAATACTGGATGATCCTTCAGCGGTTCTATCAAATCTTGTAAGTAATATTATTCTAGAGCCGATTAAATCACCATTTGAACACGCCAGTTTTAATGAAGGTGACAGTACAAATGGCCTTTCGATTTCCAAGATGGCTATGTCATAAGCATAATTTCCTTCGTAGCCCACATAATTACAAGGAACATAAATGCCTTTCACTTTAAAGAAAAGAATATTATTAACTTTGTTATAATTGATGTATAAGCAGCGTATTAACAATTTCCAAGTTTAGTATTTGATTTTATTTTAACAACAATTCTGTTCTATTTTTTATACTCTGGTTTTTTTAACGAATCTCTCATCGTGCAAGTCAGAATCATGGTCACCATAAATGTTTTCTGTTGCTATTTAATATTTATTTGGGTTCTCTGTCGTTTGATATATTTCGTCGTAGACGCAATGCGCTGCGGTGAGAAGGAATTTTTCTTTTATTATTGTTGCTCCACAAATAAATTTCTTTGATTCATTTTTAGCTTTATGATAAAATAAAAAAAAATTGTGCCAGGAAATGTTACAGATTATAGATAAATTATCGGCTACAGCTTCGATACGTTCATAAAGAGTTATTCTTTCTGAAGAAACAAATCCGCATTTCAAACTAAGTTATAAAACATGTAGTAAAACGGTCGTAAAAATTCATAGTTCGAATGAATATTACTAATTTATTATTTAAATGCCATAACTTTTCAACGATATTGTATGTATATTTACTGTATATATATTACTGTATATATATTACTGTATATATATTACTTTGTATCATATAATGTTTACAAACAATATAATTCATAATTGTAAACATTAAATTTAAAAAAATTAATAAGTTCAATTATTATGTTTTTTTATTAGGAAGTTTTTCATTTTAATTTGTTCATAAGTGACATAAGAAATTAGCTTTAGATAGCTGTTTTACTTTTAAGGGACACACCTAGTGTAACGGCCTGAAAAAAGATGATTTTTGAAAATTTTTAAAAAAAAAACTACTGCTTGAAATGTTTTAAAATTTTGAGAATATATTTATACATAATTAATAAATATACACTGAAATTTTCAAATGAAGAAACTTAATTTTCAACGAGTTATTCGCTATCTTCCAAGTCACTAAAAAAATAAAGTCCCCTAACTGCTGGAGTGATTACGGCCTTCACCGTGGATGAAATCAAAAAAATTAAAAATATTATTATACTAGAAGGTATTGCTTATACAATGACTCACGATTGTGAAAAGAAATTGAAATTTAACAAAATGGCAGACTTTGAAAAAAAAATGTCGAATTTTGCTCAAATATTAGATGATTTTTAGCCCGCCAAAATTACATTTTTCATACAATTGAAAAACTGGAGGGTCATTGTACAGAGAAACGTATACAAAAGAAGTAGAAACAAAATCAAAACGATCGGATGATTTGTCTTCGAGTTACAATTCCAGCCAATTTGAAAAATGTAGCTTCGAGAAAAACGCGTTTAAAGATAAAATGATTGATTTATAATCCCTGAGCGGCCACTCTTTAGAAAGCTGTAACTCTAAAACTATTTGAAATATTTATTTGAAATTGTAGTATGTTATTTTTACAGATATAGACTAACAAATTACGTAAAAAAAAAAAATCGATTTTTTCAAAATTTCACACTAAGTGTGCCCCTTAAAAGCATTCGACGGTGGATAATTAACTTAAATAGTTAAAGAATGGATTAATATATAATGTTAATCGTGTGTAAATATAGTAAATAAGAAAAATGTGGCTAACATATAATTCACGAAAATAATGCAATTGTTTGTAACGATTAGTTTAACTATAAATTTTTTACAAAATAAACGAATAATTTAAAAACAATAACGCAACCTTAAATACATCAAAAAAATACAGGTGTGTGTACTTATGTACACACGTAAAAAGTTATACTTCTTTGGCGTATAACAAAAAACATTGATTATTTGTGAATATTAGTAATCAAATTTGTTTTTATAATCTTTTTTAAAGTATTCTTGTATCATTGAGATTAACTGAGGTATGTACTATTTGTTTACATTATTTATAAATTATATAATATATTACTTTTTAAGGTATACTTTTCTTTTGCCGCGTTTGGTAAAAAATGATGAGAGGGAATTTTTACGATACGCGCGTACAGCAACACACAATTAACAGGATGAAAGTTATTTGGTATTTACGATGCGTGATTACAGCGATTTGAGATTGTTCACGGGTACCATATATGTGAAAAATCAGTTAGTTCTTTAACTAGTCAATAGATGGTGAATACGATTTGCCATTTCTCACAAGTAAAATACTATATTTGATCTATATATAAGATTCAGATACCAATAAATTTTCGCAAACAAATTATAACTCCTTGTGAATGTAATTAATAACATAAACCAGTTTTTATTTTTATCAATAAAATATTATTGTTTAATATTATGAACTTTATTGCGATTACATTAGATACAAAATCAATTAAAGAGTAATAAATGATAAACTGATCGTATTATGGGAAACCATTTTTCATGACAAATAAAAGGAGTTCACCTGTCAATTTTAGATTCTCTTTTATTAGATCTTGAAATGGTAATGAGTCCGAAATTTTCTCACGATGATTTCTTATATAGAGCATACACTTTTTTTTGAATTCCGGAATGTTAAATCTATCTGCAAGTATGAAAAGTTTAATAACATTTCTCAGATTTATAAAACTTATTGCTATATTGATTAATTGCGTATTCAAATATTTCATATCATACATATCCGTTGCTACTATTAAATTTATAAGAAAATCTTCTCCAAGTTTTTTAAAATAAATTTTGCCAGTGTTACCAAGATAAAGATATCTCAATATGATCTGAAATACCGCTGGATCCATTTCCTTGATATAAATTATGTTTTCATTACTTTCTCGCATATCATTTCGTAGCATTGCTGCGAATACAGGATTTCTAACAAGTAACGCTTTATGGGCAGAAAATTCTTCTCCCTCGACATTTATTATCACGTCCGTAAATTCTTCATCCTCGTACATGTATTGCAAATTGGAAAGCATCGTTAAATTTTCGTCACTTACACTTTCGTAAGTTATTATTCTATACGCGACAGTTACTTTACAAATATAATCTAAATATACATTTCCAAAGGAATTGCTGAAGGTTAATGTTGGATTTTCATTATCAACTGTTACATTTTCATTGAAATTGATCTTTGGATTAAGCCATGAGATTTTTTCAAACTGTGGTTTTTCAACACAGACATTTTTGTAATCGTCTTTGATGTGTAAAGAAAAAGTTATAGTTTTATAACCGATTTTAAATTTTACACAACAATGTAAATCAGTGCCTTCTAATACAAATTCAGGAGATTCATATTGAATACGATCAGCAGAAATTCGAACTTGAAATTCAAATATTGTCTTCATATTTTCTATTTCTTCAATATTATTATCAAATAATAAACGATTTTTTCTTCTATCACTGGACATTTTTTACGCGTAAAAGCACTATTACTTCGATATTTATTTTACTTTAGAGGCGTGATCACTTCTATATTATATTTTCCGTACTCGAAACTGCACTAACTTTTACGAATAAACCGTCATCAAACGAACTTCAATGGGATATGGATATAGTCTAACGTTCTTTAGATATACGTGGTGCGTGGAGAAAAGGGGCTATCGATAACGGAAAAGTTTTTCGATAATGTAAAAAGTAGAAGCAAGAGGGAATGCACATCTAATCGAAGTTTGTTTAAACAACGAACAAACTATCCCGGACTGTTCATTTGACCTTTTTAGCTAATTCATATTCACACACAACATAAATTACATAACTATCCTGTAATTTCTTACGATGAAAATGACGTTTTAGATTGCTAATACAACGGTTTATTTTATTTACATACTCTGCGACGTAATTGACACATAAATATTCTTCGGTGATAAACTAGATATCTATATTAGATTTAACACGGTTGTGTGTACTTATGCACGCACGTAAGAAGTTATACTTATTTGGCATAACAAAACCAAATATAACCTCAATAACCTCAAAAATAACTCCGAAAATTGTATCCCGCGTGTGAATTCAACGTTTTATTTCAACGTTTGTAGAAAAGACGATAAAATAATAAAATTAAAATATTAAATACAATTGATAATGGTTTAATTAATAAGTATAATCTAATTTATTTATACATTGTATTGGGTAAAGATTTGTCCAACAAGGAATCCTCTGACGATTGTGATAAGCTATGATGAGGAAGAAGGATTTAATTAAAATAAGAAATAAAACACTTGGTTGAGTAAATACGAAGTATAATACTTTATTAGCTCGTCAGGGAAAAGCCTTCTGACAAAAACTGTGCTTGATAATTTACATAATTTAAAATGACTTCAATAACTTCAAAAACAAAAAAAAAATAACTTCAATATTACTATCTATACAATTTCTACATATTAAAATTAAATTAATTCACGTCCATTAGTTGATCTGTTCGCGATTCAATGGGCATGTGAGTTACAAGTGGCTTATAATAGCTATAATATGATACAAATTATCTAGTCGAAACGTTATCTAAATGTCGTATAAATACAGCATCAATTGTAATACCATGTCGAGTTGTGGGAATCGTTTGGTCATTATTTATTGAAAGATTTAAATTTTCACGTAAAAAATTAAATATATAAAAAACACGTGTTTGTGTATATAAAAATATCAGAATAAATATCTTGAATATACATATTTGTCCACATTAAATTTAAGGGATATTTATTGACTTACTTAATGCTGTTAATTTCATATCGCCGTGCACGCGCATCGTAGAAATTCACTCTCATCATTTTTTCCTAAACGCGCCAAAAGAAGTATAACTTCAATAAATAACATTTTACACTATTTGATTGAAATTTGCTGCATATTGTACTACTGTCCTTATAATTATAATTGAACCGTTTATTTTGAAAGTGGCTTAACCACATTTGTCGATTATTTCTGGTTACCCATGGTTTCATGTATAACTTCAAATTATCTATCAATAATGCATTTACGGTTACTTATATTCCGAGTAAATACGGTAATTCTGGACACATAAGTTTACAGAGTTAGTTGTATAACTGAGCCGTTCATTTTGTAGGTGGCCTAAGTCCATTTACACTTAAATTAAGATATTTATCATTGATTTTTAATATCAGGACATTCGTTTTTACCAAATGATAGAGATTTTGGTGTGGTAGAAATGGCATTAAAAAAAAATAATTTACTGTTTGTCCCCCGAGATTATTACAATATTATCAAAAAGTGTCGGAAAGCTAATAACTTTATTATACATGAAATGAGACCAGAAGATTTTGTATTAACAAAATTATTAGAAGACGCAATTTTTAAAAGGGTAAAGAATTCTAACGGAGAACCAATAAACTGGTTAAAAATATGTTGGATGCGTTTTATCAAAAATGAATCGTATAAAATTTTCTATAAGACATCAATGAATGAGAAAGAAAATTTTAAAGTCCTGAATTTATTACCACGTCGGGGTAGACCAAGAAAGTTCCAAAATATATTGTATTGACACCACTGTATAAAAATATAAGACAAATTACAACCGCAAAATTCAAGAACATAAAAAATGTTTTGAATCGCATAATTTATGTTTTTAAAGTGTTATAAAGATATGTAAAATAAAATGAGTATTGTTTTTTCTCAATTTGAAACATCCTAAATTATGTTGAATTGACTTCGGTTCCTTCAGATTTTATAACGTATCTGGTTGTTACTTTTAAAAGTGGCCTAACTCCATTCTTGGTAAGAAAACGCATATTATTCACTTAATAATTGCCATTATTTTAATAGGAACTGTAAATTAAACACTTTTAGATGCACTTAAGCATTATAACTCATTGGTATTCTGTACGTATATTTTTAATTGCATTGAAACACAAACCCTTAAATATCTTAATTTAAGTATAAATGGACTTAGGTTACTTTCAAAATAAACGACTTAATTATTGATAATATTTTGATGCGAACTATGTTACATCGGTAGAAAATTAAATTTTTAGATATGTTTTTTAACATGCTGAATTCTAATAATGTGTCCATACTTAATTATTTTAAATATACTATGACAGCATATTTAAGAATAAGCCCACAAAGGTCTAGGTTCTTCTAGTTGTTTCAAAGCTTTTAATGTTTTATGTAACCTAACATCGATATCAGGATATTCCAGATTACGAATATCGTTCGTATTATAATTTTGTCGACGAAGAAGGAGTATTGTTTTTCTCAAAATAAGTTTAAAAGGTTATTATGCAACCCCAAATATGATTTATAATAACCACCGTACTTGAAAAACATTGTATTGGTTGTGGTTCTCATTAACCTGCATTGTTACCTACCAATAACTTAATTTACTTCTTTGGACTGAACATCTCCAATTTCTTAATAACCATTGCGACAACTCAACACTGTAGTGGTTCCAAGCAAAACCGACGATTCCCAAAATACCCATTGTCCTTTTAATTTACAATCATCGTCTGTTGATGTTGAAGGCAATTATCGGTAATGTTTTTCTATAATGATTAAAGAAGATTTTAGAAAAATATTCATTTAGAAAAATATTAAAAAACCATTACATATACATACTGACGTACAGTTTTTCGTAATGATACTTAAGTTTTAAGTCTTACCAGTACAACCTGGAATATTTAACCAGTTTCCTTTTTGATCACAAAATACATCACCGGAACTGTTTAGTTGGTATCCAGAATTACAGATATAAATTAAATGAGAAAAAATTGGTAATTTTGTACCCTCTTGTACGTCACAATTGCTTTGTTGCGATTGGCATTGCAATTTATGTAAATGCTGATAACCATTTGCTGACTGGTGAGGTACTGTACAAACAATTTCTTGGAATTCCACACTTGAAGCGGATATGAAAATGAAGAAATCTATGAAACGAAACAATCGTTTAAGTATTTGATCATTTGTCAAGTATGTATCCTACAAGAATCATACAAACTAATAAATAAAAGTATTTAAAAATAAAAGTTTCTTTTACTCTCAGCTTGTAGATTAATGCGAGAATCAAACGTTCACCATTACTGTTTGCAATTGATTTTATCATGATAATTGTTTTCTTCGTTCATTATAAATAATATTATTCTTCGAGTTCAAAGGTGTATTATAATCTAATGTTTCTTTGCTCTTTATTGAAAGTAAAGGAACAATCAAGATGTTTTATGTTAAAGAATAGTCGGGAAGTTTCGAGAAAGACAGAGGAAAAATATAAAATATAAAATATAATATAAGTGATACGCACACACATACACACATATTCAGCTCAATTCGAATCAGTGCTAGCTAATAGATAGTAAGCTAATAAATGTGTAACATTGTGTGATTGTGTGTGTGTGTGTGTGTGTGCGTGTGTAATCTAAATATAAAACTTCACTTTATTTATTTTTCATTATTACAACATTTAACATATCTTCGTAATATAAATAATATTATGTTCGAATTAAACGGCATTTAACAATCTTACATAAAACTGGTTTCAGATTTCTTGAAACGAGAGACGTCGTATATTCGCATATTAAATTATTTATTAATCTGTTATGTAATATTAATAATACGTTTTTTTAATCTAATAAAAATATTTCAAATTTTTTCATGATAAGAAACAATAATTTTCTGTTAAATACACGTATATCGATATAAAAAATTTCTTAGATTCAATATACTATTAGATTTTATTTAAACAAACTGATATATATATATATATATGGGGTTGACAACTAAGTGATTGCGGATTTTAAATAAGAAGAAAAATTCAAAATATTTGCTAAAAAATATAACTTATTCAATTAGGTACTGTCCGTTTTTGTCGATGACCTTTTGCCATCCGTTCAGAACAGTGTCATAAAATCGTAAAAAAAGCAAACGCCCGGCAGTATTTTTGCGATTTAGGGACAATAAAGGGGAAGAATTACGAGTTTATCCTGGAAAATTACAGATATCCTGAGAGACTCGGGAACAAATGAGAAAAATTTTCTAAAAATCCAATACAGAGGGGACATCGGGAACTTTAAAAATTGTGCAACAAATCCTTTATGTTAAATTGACATAAGCGAATCAGACTGAATTAGTGTAAGTGAGGTGGGGGCCTCAGTGTAAGGTCCCCTTGTCAGATTAAATCTAGGAATTTCCTCAAAGGTTTAATTTGGAAAATATCAATTCCGAAGATTACAGATGTAGACAAATTCTATTGGATCGCGATCTATCCGGCCTTGTTTTGTCGCCGGAAGAAAAATAATGGAACACAGTGAAACAGCAGGGTAAAGATTCCATCAGGCAAATGGAATCGATTCGATTTTATTTACAGTTAAAACAAGATCCCCATAGACCTTATCTGCCATTATTTGTAGGCAATTTGCCGCCAAATATTTCCAAACGAAATTATGATAACGTGTTGATCAATTTTTTAGCAAATGAAACAAATTCAAAGCATTCAAAGCATATGACAAAAATTCATGATTGCGATCTAATAAAGTGGCATTGTAGATTAGGACATTTTACCTTTAACGATTTAAAGAAAAAGAAAAACATTGTAAAAGGGATAAATAAGCAAATAATTAATGGCCTAAACGGAACTTTTATAATATAAAATATACTGCAAATTAAGATTCGTTTCTTTTTTTTAATTATCTTTTGTTAATTTCCCAACAGTCACATTTCTTTTGTATGAATTTTTTTTAACAAAATTTCTTTTATTTACAAATTTGGTTGTATATTTCTTTTATTACAGATTTTTTGAAGTTATTTTTAATATTTTTAATTATTAAAACATAATAATGATAGAAGCATTACATTAAGTCTTTTTACATAAGATGATTACTGTAATGCTTCATTTCTGAGCGTCATTATTTCAATAATCTTTTCTTTTTTTTTTGTCAATTTGCTTTTTTTTTGTTTATTTTAAGTCTCTTTATTTCTTATGGTTTTTTATTATAATTTAAAAAATATTTTCTTCTTAATAGATTTGATTTCAAAAAATTTTATTTTTATTTGTATCGGTTTTTTTTACTTTTTTTTTTATTTATTGTATTAAAAGATTTTCTTTTGACAAAATTTTTCTAAAAACAATTTTTTAATTAACTCTTTTTTTATATTTTTTTTATTGTGTATTATTTTTTAATAATTAATAATAACATTAAGTGTGAAGGAAACGGGAGAAAAGACTGAACAGAATGATATTAGAAGGAAAAAAAGAGAAATATTCCTTCGGGGGGGGGGGGGACTTCAACGCTATGATCGGAACGGAAGCAGTAATATACGACGGTGAATATCAAGAAATCAAAGGGCGGTACAAAAAACGGGATCCAAAGAAACACGAGCAAAATGAAGTGCACAAAGAGTTAAATAAATTAGACCTAGGACATGGGTCTGAGTTTTTAATTGCTTACAAAGGAGAGCATATCAGAAAAAAATTTGTTGAATGAGGCATCAATCAACAGTTTCAACTTAGAAACATTTGATTGTCCTAAATTTGAGGACTTAATTAAAATATATGAATAGAGAAATTTAAATAATTCTTATCTCCATACATCGGCAAAATCAATCAACACTGAAAAAAGCTATCCCTTTCCGAAACACAAGTATATAGAAAATGGTATAAGGATACGAAAAAGTTCTTTATAAATTTATAAAATTTTTATAGCAAATTTTTTCTTATGATAACTTATAAAAATTTTTTTTTTATTTATTTTATTAAAAGATTTTTGTTTGGATAAATATTTTCTAAACACAAATTTTTAATATACTTGTTTTTATTCTTTTTTTTATTATGTACTTTTTTTAATATTTATAATTATTAAAACGCAATGATGCTAGAATCATTAAGTACGAAGGAAACGGGAGAAAAAAACTGAAGAAAATGATATCTGAGGAAAAAAAAAGAGAAATACTCTTTACAGGGGGGGGGGACTTCAACGCTATGATCGGAACGGAAGCAGAAATATACGACGGTGAATATCGAGGACGGAAATCAAAGGGCGGTACAAAAAACGCGGTCGGGAAAAATACGAGAAAAATGAAGTGCACCAAGAGTTAACCCTTTGCCCACGAGAGGTGACTCTCACTCACCATGGGGTGTGCTACTGCAACTCGAGAGGTGACTATCGCTCACCACTTGGTTTGCTGCGGTAACTCGATACGCGGGACTAATAGTCCAATGAAGTTTTTCCAGAATGCCTTAATTTCTTCCATAGTGCTGCAAATTTGATATAAGGGTAATTTGACGACGCTGAATCGAATGGTGCTATTTTTTTGCAGTTTGACTTCAGCGTCATAAAAAAAAACGTAAAAAATAGCCTTATCTTAGAATCTAGGCATTTAATCGAAAAAAGTTTCAAACAAAAGTTGTAGAGAATTGAAAAATACTAAAAAAGTGTTGCAAGGTTTATCTTCGTATTTGCAAAAATAAGCGAGAAAGAGTGGTAAAAGTAATTGTAAGAGTGGGGAAGCAAGTCCCGCCTCTCAGTCGGCTTTTACACGCGAGCGGGCTAGTGTGCGTGCGAGCGTCCGTGTGCACTAATACACAAACGAAGGATCCTCGGCAATCTTCGGGACTCTCGGCCATGAATGCAAGTGCGAGTGAGAGAACAAACCAATATTTCTCTCTTTTTATTTATCATGCGATAACGAGTATTTTTGTTTTGGCCATCGAGTGTCGGGCGTTCTGTATACGAGTGCGAGTGAGAAAGAAAACCGATGTTTCTCTCTTTCTATTTTTTCATTCGGTAGACAGAATTTTACGTCTTGGCCATCGAGTGTCGAGCGTTCTGTATATTTATATATATCGGCGTATAAGCGTGGCATTTTTAAATCGAATCTTGATGCTTATGGCACGCTGTTTCTTTATTTATTGTCAAAAATAATGAACCATGAATAAAAAAAAAAACAATAATTCTTTCTAATTTTCTTAATAAAATTTATATTAAATTTTTCTTTTTTTTAATTTTTTCTTAATAAATTTTTCTTTTTTTTAATTTTTTCTTAATAAATTTTTCTTAATAAAATTTATTTTAAATTTTTCTTTCTTTTTAATTGTTTCTTAATAAATTTTTCTTAATAAAATTTATATCGTAAGCCAAAAATAAATTCGCACTGCCTATAATGCAAATGCATTTTTTAGTATTTTTCAATTCTCTACAACTTTTGTTTGAAACTTTTTTCGATTAAATGCCTAGATTCTAAGATAAGGCTATTTTTTACGTTTTTTTTTATGACGCTGAAGTCAAACTGCAAAAAAATAGCACCATTCGATTCAGCGTCGTCAAATTACCCTTATATCAAATTTGCAGCACTATGGAAGAAATTAAGGCATTCTGGAAAAACTTCATTGGACTATAACTGTTTTCGTTTACTTTCTTCGACGCGGGTCTTACGCTCTTTCTATATAATCTTATAAAGTATAAAGGGAAATGGAGATAAGAGTTTCTTATCTGGGATTAGTCCTCAACCACGAACCGGACTGCATTTTCGGCATTAGTTCGAACCTGACAGTCGTGACAGTGAGACTACAGACTTTAAAGTTTTTGATCCCTAAAAACATGGAACGTGATCCTGAATTAAGTTCAAGTGAAGATGAGTTCGATTTCACGATGCTTAACGAGGAAATTTCGGCTGTACACAGAGAGCTTCAAGATATAGAGAATAACAGCAGTAATGACGATAGTGACGAAGTGAGAGGTGTCAGAAGGCGAAAGATCCGAGTAATAGACAGTGAATGTGACAGTGATACTTATACTACAGAAGACTCACAGTCGGACAGTTCCGAATGGATTACTTGCACTGAATCTGAAGAAACACCGTCAAGAATACCATTCATAGCCGGCGACACTACTGCAGGACCGCACGCACCATCAGATAAGGAAGAACCATTCGATTTTTTTAAACTCTTTGTTACTGATGAACTGGTGAATGAAATTGTTATCGAAACTAAAAATTATGCCGCAAAAAAATTAGATGGAAAGACATTATCTCCTTACTCGATATGGCGAAATTGGCGGAATGTAACCATCGAAGAAATGTGGGCGTTTATTGGTGTGATAATAAATATGGGGACAATGCCGTTGGCAAATTTGCAAGAATATTGGTCACAGAGTGATGTCAGCTACATTCCTTTTTATTCGAACAAGTTTACAAGAGACAGATTCAATCAGATTTTTTGGATGCTTCATCTAAAGACAATCCAAAGACAAGATGCAGGACCACGAACACGCTTACGGCTAGTTAGCTGTTACCTGGATTACATAAATTCAAAATTTGTTTACTATTTTACACCGGGAAGAAATTCACCGAATACGCTACGAAACGCTTCGAGTTGCTGGTCCGCCGCGCGAAAAAGGTCCAGAGTGCAAAGGGTTAAATAAATTACACCTAGGATATGGATCGAAGTTTTTAATTGCTTCCAAAGAAGATCATATCGAAAAAGATTTGTTGAATGACACATTGTCCCGTTGTGGAAACACTAGTATATAAAAAATGGTATAAGGATAAGAAAAAGTTCTTTATAAATTTATAAAATTTTTACCGCAAATTTTTTCTTATGATAATTTATAAAAATTTTTTTTTTATTTATTTTATTAAAAGATTTTTGTTTGGATAAATTTTTTCTAATCACAAATTTTTAATATACTTGTTTTTATTCTTCTTTTTATTATGTACTTTTTTTAATATTTATAATTACTAAAACGCAATGATGCTAGAAGCATTAAGTATGAAGGAAACGGGAGAAAAAAAATGAAGAAAATGATATCTGAGTGAAAAAAAAGAGAAATACTTCTTACAGGGGGGGGGGGGGGATTTCAACGCTATGATCGGAACGGAAGCAGTAATATACGACGGTGAATATCGAGAAATCAAAGGGCGGTACCAAAAACGGGATCCAAAGAAACACGAGCAAAATGAAGTGCACCAAGAGTTAAATAAATTACACCTAGGACATGGGTCTGAGTTTTTAATTGCTTACAAAGGAGAGCATATCAGAAAAAAATTTGTTGAATGAGGCATCAATCAATAGTTTCAACTTAGAAACATTTGATTGTCCTAAATTTGAGGACTTAATTAAAATATATGAATAGAGAAATTTAAATAATTCTTATCTCCATACATCGGCAAAATCAATCAACACTGAAAAAAGCTATCCCTTTCCGAAACACAAGTATATAGAAAATGGTATAAGGATACGAAAAAGTTCTTTATAAATTTATAAAATTTTTATAGCAAATTTTTTCTTATGATAATTTATAAAAATTTTTTTTTTTATTTATTTTATTAAAAGATTTCTGTTTGGATAAATTTTTTCTAAACACAAATTTTTCATATACTTGTTTTTATTCTCTTTTTTATTATGTACTTTTTTAAATATTTATAATTACTAAAACGCAATGATGCTAGAATCATTAAGTATGAAGGAAACGGGAGAAAAAAACTGAAGAAAATGATATCTGAGGGAAAAAAAAGAGAAATACTCCTTACAGGGGGGGGGGGATTTCAACGCTATGATCGGAACCGAAGCAGAAATATACGACGGTGAATATCGAGAAGAACGGAAATCAAAGGGCTGTACAAAAAACCGGGAAGGCGAACAACTGATAAGACTAACGGAAGAACTGTAAAACTTGAAGAAAATAAGAAATTGATCAATTCAATGAAATTATCCACATTATGGACATTGATGGCTTTGTCGTAAATAAACAATATACGTATAAAGAGAAAGTATTGTTGAAGTGAATATCGGAAATCGTATACATAAACACGATTTCTTTTTACGAATAAAGTTTTGGACATTAAGTGAGAACGACCGAAGAACGGCATGCTTCGTGACAAAAAAGTGCATGGAATACGAATTTTTTGCTTCGAAGCGTCCAACCATTCAATACAAAAAGAAAACTCAAAACAGTCGAAATTTGAACAATCACCGGCGACTGAAATGCAACTGTGTTTTCAATAGTAAATAACGCGCGTAGACTCTGAGGATTCTAAAAACCTTTCAAAGCGAAGTTGATAAATGAATAGATTTAATTAAAGTAAAAAAATACTTTCTCAAACACAAAAAGAACAAAAATAAAACAGATCCCCAATCGACATGTTCAACTCGGATATTTCATGTCAATGTTCATAAGTGCGATGTGCAATGTTAGAAAGGGAGATGGAACCTTTATTAAACAGTTTTTTATTAAACAATTGTGCATTTTATAACGGAAAAGGTCGCGAAGAAATTAGGCTTACTGATACGATCGTATTCGCTACACCACCCATACGACTCCGTCTATTACGGGGAACACGCCCCCCTCGTCACTCACTCGAGTTGCCATTGGACAAGAAATGGACGGGCCACGGACTCGAACGCACACTACACCCACCCATACCCCCCTACCCGTAACTCAACAACTTGAAAGACCGCCCACAACACGGAGCGTCGGCGCGCAGACCGAAAGAAGGGGAAGAGAAATGCTAGGTTTAGATAATGATTATCCACTCCAACCACTACAGACCATATAAATACACCTCGATAGTAATTATCAAGTGGCATGAAACATATTTGATTACGATGATCCAATTGCCATAATTGAAAAACATGTAAAGACAATAGTAGAATACAAAATGAGTGATTAATCCATCGAACATACTTTAGGTCAACTTCAAATCATTGGAAGCATTAAAAAAATCATTCTAAGAAACATTTCCCATTTACGTAATTACTTGGAAATTAGACGAACGAACACTATTCATGTGTTAAACACAAATACGCGGAAAGAAAATATGAATTTAGATATAGATACTACACTGCATACCCAATAAGCATTATATAGTTCCAATATAGACCAATATAGTTCCCTTTTGACTTGAATTTTATTGCACTAACGATAAGATAAAAAGGCCTAGACTGATGCTGACGTTCGTCAGTCTGAAAGTAACAGTAGCTGAACGCAGATCGCAACTTTACTCTATTCCCAACTCATTCTATTCTTTTACCTTCACATCGTGTATCAATCACGCAATTGTATTTGATAATTTTAATCAAGTATTTTCTAAAAATAAAATACATAATTCTGATTTGTAAACGAGAAGAAAACAAAGATCATGATTTTCAGAAACGGAGGTAAGGTTAAGAAAGGGGAGGAATGGGAGATCAATAAGACAAAAGTGGAGGTAGTAAGGGAATTTAAATATCTGGGATATTGGTTTACAAATAAAAATTCGGTTTGGGTGCATGGAAGGAAAATAGCTGGGAAAGCGCAAAAGGCGGCGAATATGGTATGGGGAATTTGGAAAAGGGCAGGGAGAAATATTATGGAGGATAGACTATTCCTTTTGGATTCAATTGTGAAAGCGGGGGTTATGTATGGAGTAGAGATATAGGGGTTGGGAGACATAAAGATGTTCGAAAGGATACAGAGCAGATATTGTAAAATGGCATTAGGAGTGAACAGGACAATGCCAAATTATATATGGAGAAGAGAGCTGGGAATCCCAACTATGGAATTCATGATAAGGGAAAGAGCGCTGCGTTATATCAAGGAGGTGCTGGAAATGGAGGATTCAACGTGGCCAAAAATATGTGTGATGGAAGAAATAAGAGCCATAACGAACGGGAATCCCTCAAAATGGGGGGAGAATTTGGTCAGTGTGTTGAGGGAAATGGGTATCGGGGACTTGATAGAGATGATAAGGGAAAGAAGAGATGGTGGGAGGATAGGAGAGAAGATAAAAACGGGACTTGAAGAATTGAAAAGGAGAAGCCTGAGGAAAGAAGAGGAAAAAATTAGGGAGTCAGAATATAATAGTTTGTACAAACATTTAATGGAAGGCGATGAAATGCCATGGAAGTATTGGGCAGAAGAAGGAATAGGGGGAGGGTAAAGGAGGTTTGGGCAAGGGTAAGATGTGGCAACTTAGGAAAGGCAGGAAAGAAAGGAGAAAAAGACTGGAAATGTAGGTTATGCAGAGAGCATGTAGAGACGTTGGAGCATCTGATAATCTGTGATAGAGGAAGAGAATTGGTTTCCGAGAAGGGAAGGAAGGAAGTAGAGGAGTGGATGGTTGGAGTAGAGGAAGGTGCTATAAGAGGCGAATTAATAAACATGTTAGGCGGTAAGATTCAGGTTGGGATGTGTGAATTTTTCAGGGAAGTAGAGGAGCTGTGTAAAAGAAGGAGGGTAGAGGAGGATGAGAGGGAAGGCGAAGACGAACTCGAGTGAGATCTGGGTAGTTATAATTTTTAGATAGTATAATTTTAAGATTGATGATAATTAGTGGTATACGAGGGGTGTGTTAAGAGCAAGCCAAAAATGTGGAATAATTATATGAGATATAATGATAAGACATTGTAAAAAACTTTATAAGTTGTGCAATAAAAACCTGATTATATATATATATATATATATATATATATATATATATATACATAATTCTGATTTAACCAACACTAAAAACGCGAATAACACGGAGAAGCGTGTTATCACTTGCTTAAGCATTCGAACGGTTTATGATACAACCAGACAATTACAGATGCGATCCGTTATTAAAATTTATGACGAAAGCATCTAAATATATTTAATTATACTTAATCGATTTTATCGGCAGTCTTTGCAAGTCCTCTGCTAAAGCTTCAAGGTATGATGTGGTATAAACGATTTAAATGCATTCCTTAATCCTTTAATGATCTCTCCTTGCATGCCAATTCCAAACATCTCTTTCCTCATATTCCGAACATTTCAGCACTGATGAGCTCGATAAAAAACGTGCCAGAAACATACTCGATGAATCTACACGTTGATGTTCGTTATGTCGGGAACAAGGGAAGCAAGCATCTTAGAAATTCCGAACATAATCAATACCATGACATCATGGCATAATCTCTGTTGTTGTAGCGTTGCGAATTACAACAGAGACCTAAAGAGAGAAATACCAAATGTCAGATTTAGAATCGGCCAAGCTGAACATGACTCAGAATAAAACCATCATTAAACTTTTCATATGGAAATTTAGAATTAAAAAACTTACAGTAGTACATAAACAGTGCGAATTCAATCAATTGAATATTGAATCAATCAAGCAATTGCACCATAATTCATAAATGCAGACTATTTCTGATGATATATTTCAGAAAATACATTGGAAAGAATTCTACCCTGCAAAGGAGAGTTAGAATCAAAATATTCTTTCTGATTTATTGTTACCTGTAAAAATTAATTATAATTAGTTGTAGTATTATATATAATACATATAAATGTAGACAAATTTGTTAGTACATACTTCCTGGACAAATATTCATTTATTAATATCATCTAACAGTTGCTCCTTCATCATAAAGGTAGAATTATTATTAACCTTTTTGTATTTGAAAGGAAAAAAATTATTCCAACTGATAGTGCTGCTTTTGACAATGTAGCAAAATATTCTTCATATTTTACATTTTCAATTGTATTTTTAACATCTCTCTATCTCTCTCTCTCTTTCTGTATGCATAATATAATTAATATATTATTTAATTTATCTGAAAAGTTGATTAAAAATTAAATAGACAATCATTATACGTATAGATATGAAATGTAGCGATTAATATGGGCATTACGAATAACGGCAAACAAAATTAGGTACTAATAAATTACAATGTCAGAATTGTGTTTTTATAAGTGGTTAACAAATATAATAATAAATAAATCTATACAAAAATTTATAAATAATTTTAAAAACATTAAAAAAGTAAAAAATGTGTTGCTCTGACAAATTTATAAATAAATAAATCTATAACAATTTTATTACTGCTTGCCTGTTACTGTTCGTTATTAATAATGCTCGTAATTAATTCATAATATAAATAATAGCTATATAATTATAATTTTACCTAATCTTATTGAACCAAAAGCATCATTTATGTCACAAGATACTAGCCACGTTTTTTTATACTCACTGCCAAAATTATGTCTTTCACGAGCAATAGTTTTAAATTTGTTATGGAATTCGCTCATTGTTGCAATTCCATATTTCTTAACACACAGCTGACTCAAGAATTTCCATATCATTATCATATGTGTTTTTCCTTCCGTATTTTAACTGTGAATCAAAATGATATGTAAATATACAAAATAGAGAAATCATAAAAAAAAAATAATCAAACCTATCTATACCTTTTTTCACTATTGGCCTTATGCCAGAATTTTTAAAGAGAAGTTTGAACTCGCATTTCCGAGAAACTCAATTGGTGTCGAATGCATCAATCAGAATATTTTTACGAATTCTATCTTTAGAGATAGGATTCTCTTGAAAGTATATAAATAATTTAATAAAAATATTTGATAATGAATTAGACAATTGGTTTATTGATGATGAGCCATTTGACCAACTTTTCTTTAATATATTCTAACCACTTAATTAGGACAATCTGAAACATAAAATATATAGTCTAAGTATTTGTACATGGATACACAACAATTAACATAGTTAAAAGAACGAAGAAATCTTACATTTAATCTTCTAATGTATTTTTTCAAATAAATCAGCTTAAATCTGACACTACTAAGAATTCCTTAAATCAACCTGATAATATTTCTTACGTTTTTATAGGAACCAAATAGTCTCAATGATACTACTCTCTTAAAAATATGTTTTTAAAAAATATTCATTTTTGTAACGCTTAATTCAATGTCATCAATTTTATGCCTTGATTGTGTTGCTCTGTCATTAAATCCACCAATACTTTTCTTATTTAAAATTTGATCTAATTGACACTTATATTAATATTTTTTTTTTATGATTATTTTTTAAATTATTCCAAGATAGGAATAAATTATTGGAAAAATCAGGATCGATTTTGGTTGTAGCAAATGCATTAACTCTAGTATTTATCATATTATTATATAATATTTCCCTGACAGATAAGCTTTATCGAGGATATAATTGTTCGTGGCACATTTAATCAAAATGTAATTAAATTTTTCTTTTAAGATCACTTTTGCATTAATATTTGTAAGATAAGGATTATTCTCTGCGTGTATTTCTCGTTGAAAAATTAACATTTTTACTGAAAAATAAAAAAAATTGTACTAAAACTAAATGTAGTGACGTCAAAATTAACTACCTCGATATCGTGATGAACCGCTCGTCTGTGATAAAAAACACAAATCCGAAATTGATGGAGGTTATTTGATTCAGCAGCGTGGTGAATTCCTCGAACGCAGGGAGAGTTTCTTCCATCCACTGTACGATTTAAATAAAATTTGAACGATGTCATTTACGGCCCATATGGGATGCTGCTGGTGGGTTGAACCTCAACTGTACTGTGGTCCTGCGAGAAGACTGAGACGATTAGCTGATGTTCTCTTGAGCATTGAATGAATAATCAACGAAGAGAAGGATTTGCACCGACGAAATTTCAAATTGAAAAGAAGAAATCCATTCGTTGAATAGTCCGTTACCACCTTCAGATGTACAGTCAATTTGGAGAAACACACGAACAAGCTGAGCCATATCTTCTGCATCCTTTAGTCCTTACCCTTCCATGTTTTGATCGCGAGTGAACCCAGCATAATCCTGTGTGCTAAGACGGACACGAGGGTGCAACCTGGAAGAGAGGTAGGTGGCCTATCAATTAGTAAACACGGATCCTCTTCTAACTGGCACAAACCACACATCGCAAGATGTGCTATTCAACAGGTGCTTGGCCTCCGATAATCCGTACACCCAGAATTCTTAAAAAAGCATCTATGCGCGAGCCGTGATTGATGATATAAACTTAAGTGAATCATTTCAAATAATATAAGACAAAGATGAACTCTCAACCCGAATCCACCAGTAGGTGGACCTGAAGAGACGTTGCTGTTTCGTTCATCATGGCAATAGCAATAGCGAGTAACGTTAAGCTGACTGCAATAGGCTAAGCAGTTGAAGTGATGACTGCACCTGACCTTTATTGCCGCTTGGAGGTCTTCAAAATCTTCTGAATCTCTTGTACAAATATTGCTTCCACGAAATACGGATGGTCGAGTAACGTGAAAAGCCAAGTGACTTCGAATTTTATTATATATAATATTTTATTATATATAATAAAATATTAATAATAAAATATTATAATTATTAATAATAAAATATTATATATAATAAATAAATTAAAAATAATATAATAAATAAATTTTATTATATATAATATTTTGAAAATTGTTATGTACTTTTCCGATGTTGATAACCACTTGTTCGAGCATCTTGAGCGTGATTTCTTGGATTCTAGAAGTGATGTTACCATATCCTTCGTGATAAACAGTCGACCCATTTGTTTATATACCCCTTGATCGACAATTCACTTGACAATCGCACGGTGACTTCATCCCCTCCACCAATAGATAGGTTTCTGATGATGTGGTGGGGGTTGTTCGACCGAACGAATCGACATGACTCGAAACATTTCGAAATACTCCGAAGAGTTCTGAAGATCTCCGAAGACAAATGCGCGAAATGCGAATAGTTGGAAGGACTCGTTAGCGTAAAGCGATACACCTCGCGCACAAACTAAAACCACTAGATAGATAGTTGAGCACCACTAAAACTAGACACTACATCCCTACTCTTCCCGTACGCGCAAACAAATCGAAACACGTCGGAACTATCAACAACAAAGTACGCGTAAAGGTCGAACTTCACCTCGCGAGGAAGGAGGACGGTAATTGCGACGCAAAAAGAGAACAAAGGATAGGAAAAACCGTTGAAATATTCGTAACGAGATTTTACTAATTCGTAGAAATTATTTTTACTGGTTTTCACAATCACTCGCAAACTTTTCTGACTGATCCAGCTCGAAGAACCAAATATTGGCAAATTCGAATGATGAGAGATGTTATAAATACAAAAAAAGAAACGAGATGAATGGAAATAAGTCGTAAATTTATTTCTGAAAAAACCAATAAGAACGCAAAAGTTAAGGTGAGAAGACCCAAAGACCCTTTCGTTTTCTATGAAAGGATCTTATTCGTTCTTAACGAACGTGAATAGGAAATATAATAATCACTTACCCGACCTCGAATTGATCTTTCTAGCTGAATACCAACTGCACTTGCAATTTCCGCGGTTTACTGTATCTGAACTATAAATTTGCACGAGCAACTAAAACGTAGACCGAATTCAAATGAACTAACTATACGTGAAAATTCAAAATAGTGAAAGCCGTTGATAAAAGCCACGAGAAAAATTGGTTTTCGAAACACATGTTCACCTTATCGCTTTTTGAGATGAATTGAATGTTAAAATCAAGGGGAAGGAAAAGGAAGAAGCGCCAGCTGTTAAACCGCATGCGCGAGCAGTGCTCGATTTTCATCCTAATTAGTTTCACCGATAGATGCTGCCATCCCCCGGTGATAGGTCGCGTTTAAGAGAATCAAAGTATTATTCTCTTCCTTAGTTTTTCTCTGTTTTTCTATCTATCTTTCTATGATACTTTTCTATTTTGCATAAGGTAAAAGAACCCTATAGAGGAACGAGACCCAGTACCGGAACGATTTCAGGATTATTATATTATATTTTATTGAATATGATATGGAATTTTAAGAATTTTTATTTTTTCGAAATTTTAATGGTTTGGGCATGAAATAGAATATAAGTAAAATTTACAAGTCCATCAATAATATT